>CM070712.1:45516212-45730604 GCA_036346275.1 Otatea glauca | reverse complement strand
GCGCGCCGTGTGATTTTGAAGAGAGCCACTGGCGCCTCGTCTACCGCCCGTACTCTGGCGCGCCTTTGAGCGATGGTGACGACGGTAGGCGAGCGTCTTTAAAAGCGGAGGGTCTCTTCCTTCGAGGTTTCGCTTCCCATTGCTCGTGCTCTTGCCTTCTTCTTCTTTGTCCTTCCGTGACCACGCCTTCTAGCCTTCGCTTGCAATCTTGTCCCCCCCCCCGACCTTGACCTCATGGCGAAGTTCGGGAGGAGCACGCTCACTACGGAGCGGATGAAGGAGATGGAATCCTTGGGGCTTCTGGACCCATTCACTGGCGGCTCCGTCCGGGAGAGTGTCTGTGACCTCGGGGCGCGAGATCGTGAGCGCGGAGGCGATACATGCTCTTGGGTTGCGAACCGGAGGCGATTTCTTAACTACGGTTCTTGCGCGGTCACGAGATCGAGCTCATGAACACAGTACTGAACTCCCTTCTCTCCTTTCCATCTTGGCGCATCTTTGCGAGGGTTCTTAGGCGTCCTTCCCACCCCCTCATTTTTTCGCTTTTACTCTTTGTCCCTTTTGCTTGAGATCCGTCGTCGGTGCCTTTACTTCACATTGCGGGCGGCTCCCTTGTTCCTTCCTCCAAATCGGCTCGGGACTCGCTCGGGCCGTGGAGCGGAGAAATGGTTCTATCTGAAGAAGGCGAGGAGGCGGGCTTGCCTCTAGCGACAGCTGCCGGTCGAGAAGCGGGAGACCCCATAGCCTAAGGACTCGACGACCGACTAGGCGGCGGTTGCCTTTATCCATATCTGCGCCATCACGGGGCCTCAAAGGCGACGGTCGTTCCACGACTTCTTGCGGAATCGGGTGCTTCCTCTCGGAGGAGGTTGCACCCTTTTGAGATCACCGGAGGTGCGGCGCCACGGGAAAGCCACGAGGTAGCGTCGTCAGGCCTTAAGTCCTTCGGGGTCTTGGTCGGAGTTCCCTCATTTCTTGATGCTCTCTTTACGACCTTGCGGCCGCAGAAGCGACTTGGATCGCCTCGAGGATCGAGGAGATCTTCGGGAAGGCCACCACCGCCTTCGACCTCGGCGGCATTGTCCCAAGAAGCGTCACGGGCGCGGCGGTGAGGTAATGGCCTTAGTTTTGATTTTTCCCAGGGGGCTCGAACTCGGATGCTCATCGTGATGAGCTCGCCTGGCGACCGAGGAGCTACGGGATACGGTGAAGCGGTACTACTGCTCCTGGTCGAACAAAGGCAAAAGGGAGGCAAGAGGCAGGCTCTTGGCGCCCGAGCAAGTCGCCAAGAAGCCCCGCGTCGAGTGGGGTGGCGGGTCGTGGTAGCTGAATGCCCCAAGTTGGGAACATCAGAGCAAGGCTCGCTTCCTTCGTGCCGTCTTTTGGGTCCTTATGCTAATCCTTTCTTCTTTGCCCGGCCAACGGGGCGGCCTGCCGTAAGGGCCACGAATATGCGGCCGGAGCCACGAGCTCGAGTTGAGCCCCGAGGAGAGTCCTCTGCTGCCCCGCCGAGGAACCATCACGCCGGTCACGGCCTCCGTCGTTTTTGGCGTCCGACCACATCGCGGCGTTCGGCGTCAGAGGCACCGACCTTTCCCATGGTTTAGAGGCGAGGCGGGAGGGCGATGGCGTGAAGCGATGCCGCTTTGCGCGCGACCCGGACGCGACGGATGTTGCTTGCCGCGTCCTCAGGGAGGGGCCGGCGGTGAGGAGCGGTTGAGGCGCCGCGGCCAGGGTGTTACCACCATCGTGCCCAGGTGGGGCGTCGTGGGGGTGGATTCCTCGAGAGAAGCGAATGGCGGATTGCCGGGTCAGACCAAAAAGCAAGGTTGCGCGCATCCGCTCGGTGATAAGTATCCCGTTACGCTGCTTGACTTTGTGGTGGTAGGGTCGGCCGAGCACCCACGATAATTTGTTGTCGCGCGACCTCTGGGTGGTCGTGGCGCAATCCATCGTCGACCACAGCACCCCGACGGCGCCCCGACCGGCGCCCCGGCCAGAGGCGGCACGGTTACCGCGCCCGGCGGAGCATTCCCAACAGTCGGAGTCGCGAAGGAAGCGGCGGCGACTTACAGCGGCGGCCGGCGGGGCTCCTTCTTCTTGTCGAGGGCAGCGGGGATCCTCGGCCGCTCGCCCGGCCTAGAGGTCCATCGCCGTTGCTGGCGAAGCGGACCGCTCACGGGCCTTCCGGGGACCCGATACCGCCTTGATGGCGAGCGCGCCGAGGATCTGATGACGGATGAAGCGCCCGGGATTCCGGCGGCGCGGTCGACCTGCCCTCGTTGGAAGTCGGTTAAGCGGAGGTAAGCGGTTGTGGTGACCTCTCCTTCTTTCCCCCTTTTCCTTGTGGTTGTAGTAAGTTTTCCTTTGCCCTTGTAAGTGCGGGTGATCTCTGGGGCATGGCGTCGTGCGTGACCATGTGTTCGACTTCGATCCTTATCGGCGCCCTCGAAATTAACGAGAGGACCGTGAGCTCAGCTTGTCTTTGCGGCGGCGGAGGAAGTCTTGCGCTGAAGGAGGCCGAGCCCTCGAGATCGCGCGAGCCGTTGAGTCGGCGGGGCCTTGAGGCCGGAGGTCGGCGGGAGTTAAACACCGCGAGGACCTTGGTATAAGCGCTCTCAAGGCCATCGAGGAGGAAGCGGAAGGCGCGATGGTCGAGATCCACGCCTCAAGCTCGAGTCTCAAACCTTCGATCAGCGGAGTCGCCACGGCAAGGCGTCCTCCTCAGAGCCTCGAGGCCAAGGCGGCGAGCTTGAGAAAGATAGGCTGCGGGATTGGGCGAGGGCCGCTGGAGCGGAAGCCAAGCGGCGGAGGTGGAGAGGCGAGCGCGCGGTCTTGAGAGAAGATGGCGAAAATAGCTCGGCGGAAAGGACTTCTTGGCCCGCTCGGGCGGCCGTGGCCAGGTCGATAAGGCGAAGCCGAGGTCATCGTGGCTGCGACGGAGGGTTTCGACCTCGGCGGGAGAAACTTCGCCGAGATATGTCCTGTAAATTAAAGTTAGCGGGCCAGAATTCGGGCGAAGGATTCCCCTTGTAAAGAAAAATAACTTTTGCCAAGTCTTATAGAGTTGCGTTTCTTTGGAAGACTTAGCTCGTTTGTTGGTTTGTATCGCCTTTGTAGACTTTGTGTAGCTTGCCGTGGAAGAGTCCGATCAACCTTTGGATCGTGACGTGTAGTGAGCACGTTTCTCTGAGCTCGCAATGAGACTCACCGCCTTTCACTTGAACCACTCGATTGGTGTGTGGAAGTAGCGATGTCGAGTCGGTTTAGCAGGCCTCGCCAGAAATCACTCGGGCTCAAGCACGACTTCGGTTGATATGTCTTGATCATTTGGCCATAGAGAATTAGTCGGCTTATTGCGGCGGAAGCGACTTATTGCGGCGAGATCATCCTGGCGGTAATCTTACAGTCGCGACCTCAGAGCCGAGAATGTCGCCGGGCGGGCGCTACGAGGCGTTCAGCGGTCGGCCGCGGGGAATATCAGACTTACGCCGATAAGAATCGTTTTACGCGACCTCAGAGCCGGGAATGTCGGGCTCGGGATCTTGACATCCTGGCGAACCTAGAGAGCGTGGCTAGCAGAGGCCTCGCTGGCGATACTCGGGTTTGGGCACAACGGACCGGCCCGGCACAGGGTAGCTCGAGGCTCGGACGGTTGGGCCTCGGGTGCGACTCGTGAGCTCGGAAATGCATCAAGCTCGGCAAGGCCCCCTCGGAGGCGGTTTAGAAATTCGAACTGGCCGCTCGGCCGGAGGAAGGTCGGCTTAGTCGCGAGCGGCTTATCGCGACGAGTCATCCGGTGGTGAATTCAAGCTGCGACCTCGAGCCGGGAAGCGTCATCGGGTTGGGCGCCTCGGAGGCGTTCAATGGTTGGCGGCGGGGATGGTGGCTTACCCCGATAACAATCGTCTTACTCGGCCCGATCACGAGGATGCCGAGCTCGGGTTGTTCATCCCCGGCGAACCTAGAAACGCGACCCTTGGCGGCTGCAAAAGAACACGCATAGACGCCCCGGGCCGACCGCCAGCGTGACCTCATGGTTGCCCTTATGGTCACGCCGCGGGAGTGCGCCGCGCAGCGTCTAAAAGGAATTACTTTGGTTAAAAAGGAGAGCGGGACTCGGGGCAGAGGTCTCTTAAGGCAGCGCGATCTTGGCCGAAGGAATGCAACTTAGGGTTGTGGCGGGCGCCACCCTTCCACAAATCAAAGAGGTTAGTGCGGGAGGCGAAGAAACCTTCATTGCAGCCACGGACACTGGGCGGACGGGCATGGCAATACAAAAAGTCCAGAAACACGCCCGGGCGCGCTTATAGAACACAAAGCGAGCGTGCTGATGAGAGAAGAGACATCTTAACAAGGCGGGTGAAAGAAGAGCGCTAGGCGTAGAACTTCGGGGCGGCCTCGTTCCACGAGCTCGCGAGCTCCACGCCATCGGGGACCGTCGGACAGTAAGCTCCGCGGCTTCTTGAGATGACTCGAAGGGGCCCTCCCACGGCGGGGCGGCTTATTGGTGTGGGAGCGATCTTGGATTAAATCTTAGGACCGGGTCCCCAGCGGAAGCCCACAGGTCGAGACGGCCGGCGGCATGCAGTGGAGATCTTGTAGGTAGCGCGTTGCGCCTTGCGGCACCTTACGCTATACGCCAAGGCGAGGTCGAGGGACCGCTCACCGCTCGAGTCGACACAGTCGGTGAGCCCACTACAGCGGAGCCAGTGTGACCTCGGGCGGCGGGACGGCCTCGGCCCGAAGACAAGGCTGGAAAGGGCTTGTTCTGTTGCCGGTTGGTCGAGTGCGGACGAGACAAAGGGGCGTGGGAGCTCGTCCACCCATGCCCGGCGCGGCGGTAAGCTCGTCGAACTTCGCTTTTGAGCCCTTGGATGAGCTGCCCGTTGGCGCGCTCGGCCGCCCGTTGCTCTGGGGTGGCTCAGCGAGGGCATAGCGGACTTTGGTTCCCATATCTGCGAGAACTCTTGGAGCGACTCAGCGGTGACTGCGTCCGTTGTCGGTGATGATCACGCAAGGGACTCCGTATCTTGTGACCACGAAGGCGGAAGAACCTTCTGCGGCGTTGGCGGTGATAGCGGAGACCGGCTGCGCCTCGATCCATTTTGAAAGGTGTCAATGGCCATGAGCAGGGAACTTCTTCCCCGGCCAGGCCTCGGAAGGGACCGAGAATGTCGAGGCCACGTCGAGAATGGCGAGCGAGGAATGATGCGAGGCGTGGGCGGTTGCACAGCTTCCGGCGTGGCCCAGCGGGGCCCAGAGAACGAACAATGCGTTGGGCATCTTGGCGCGTTGGCGATAAAGCCCATCTGAAGGCCTTCAGACCATAGTCTGAAAGAGGAGTGGCGCCGCATAGGCGGAGTGTATGTTGTTGAGCGGTGTTACCTTCTTGCAGGTGATGCATTTTGTGAGCGCCCAAGGCCACTGACGGTAGAGCTGCCCGCCAGCGAGCTGTCTGCGAGCCATGCGTCGCGGAGCCTACTACTTTCGGCTGGAGTGGCGGGGACCTCTCCTTGGTCGAGGAACTTGATGAATGGATCCATCCACGACGGAATGCTTTGAGGAAGGCCATGGGTCTTCCTTGTCGGTGACGGACGGTGTGGCCAAGGTTTCAAAGATGACATCCGACGGAAGCTCATCGTCGGATGATCCGAGCCTGGACAGAAGATCGGCGGTGGAATTGTTCTTCCTTGGTACGTCTTTGGATTCTCGGAGTTACGGAACCATCTCTCCATCTTGCGTGCCTCGTAGTACCAGCCATCGAGGTTCGAATATTGGTAAACTTTGTTGTCTTGATTGGCGACAAGCGAGTCTCCTTTCACAATGAGGCGGCGAATGCCCAAGGACTTGCAAGCTCGAAGGCGGCGGGAGGGCCTCGTATTCCGCCGCGTTGTTGGTAGCGGGGAAGCCGAAGCGGACCACATATCTCAAGCGGTCACCTTGAGGGGTGATGAGGAGAACGTCGGCCCCCGAGTGCTCAAAGGACCTTGATCCGTCGAAAAACATGGTCCAAGGGTCCTCGGCCTCGGCCTCGGGCTCGAGGCGAGCTCCGCCGTCTGCTTTCGGCTATGAAATCTGCCGGCGCTTTGTGATTTGATGGCGGTGCGGGCCGTGAAGCGGAGGTCGGTCGGCCGGCTCCATGGCCCACTTGGCGGCGACCTCCGGCCGGGGTTTACGAGGATCTCCGGCGGGAGGCGCTCGGGATAACCACGCATGTGCTTGGAAGTAGTGCGAAGCTTCGCGAAGCCATGAAGAATGCATAGAGGAGTTTTTAGACACAGGGATAGCGCTCCTTTGGCAGTGGAGTGCTTCGCTAACATAATAGATTGGAGTCTTTGTCACCCTCCCGCTCGGCTACGGGGCTGTGGCCGGCGGCTTGGGTTGTAGCCGCGAGTAAGCGGCTGACACTCCCCTGCTGCGGGGTTGTCAGCAGAGGAGGACACGAGAGGTATGTCTTGAGCTCGTCGAAGACCGGCTGGCTCGGAGTCCACTCGAAACCCTCATGGCTGCGGAGATCTTGAAGAAAGGCAACCGCGCTCACCAAGCGGAAATGAAGCGGTGAGGCGACGATGCGGCCGGTGAGGCTCTGCACTTGTTTCTTGAGTCGAGGCGGTCATTTGCTCGATTGCCTCGATCTTCTGCAGGTTCGGGCCCGCCCGTCCCAGATCATGTAGCCGAGTACTTTCCCGGAGGTGCGCGAAGGCGTATTTTTGGGGTTGAGCTTGATGCGAACCTGTTGGTTAGCGAAGGTCTCGGCGGTCGTTGGCGTGGGCGGCCTCGGAGGGCTCTTGATGATGATGTCGTCGGCGTACGCCGAGGTTAGGCCTATCACGTGGGTCGAAGGCTTTGGCCATTAACCAACTGGAGCGTGGCGCCCGCGTTGCGGAGGTCGAGCGACATGGTCGTGTAGCGAAGGTTCGAACACGTGATGAAAGCGGTCTTGTCCTCGTCTTAGTGGCGAGCTTGATCGGTGGTACCGGGTAGGCGTCGAAAACTTCGGCATCTCGGCGTTGGCGGTGGAGTCCACAATCTGGTCTATGCGAAGTGGGAAGTTATCTTTGGGGCATGCGGCGTTCAAGCCGTGTGGTCGACACACATTCGCCACTTCAGCCCTTCTTACGCACAATGTGAGGTTGGCGACCATTCGGATAATTGACCTCCGAACGAAAATGGCCTTGAGGAGCTTGTCGAGTGCTCCACGATTATCGCCGCCTTCTCGGGAGAAGCGCGGAGCTTCGGCGCCGGGTGCGCAGCCGAGCTTTGTTTGCGGTTTGTGCTCGATCACCTCCGTGGGACCCACGGCATGTCCGCCCGGTTCAAATCACGAAAATGCTTTTGTTATCTCGGAGGAAGGTGACGAGCTCGTCTTCCTATTTGGGATCGAGCTTGGCAGAAATGCAGACGCATTTGCCCGAGTTCCCTTTTTCAAGTTGCACGGCCTTGGTCGGGCCGTTTGGTTGGATAGCCGTCTTCCGGGCACCCCGAGGTGATCGGGGCGGCCACCGGGGCGTATGTCGGCCAACGCCAGGGACTTTTCCTCACAGTCGTGCGCTGCATTAAGGTCGCCGCGGACCGTTATGACGCCACCGGGCCCCGGGAGCTTCATGCACTGGTGCCCATAGTGATTCGCAGCCATAAACTTGATCAGGGCGGGGCGCGAGGATGGCGTTATGGGAGATCGCCGTCCACGACTTCAAGGTGACCCGGCTCGGTCGCGAAGTTCTGGTCGGCGAAGGTGGCGGGAGGACCACTTGCCCAGTAGGTGGTCGAGCTCCGGCGCGATTGCTATGTTCTTGATTTTCGACCGGGTATTTGCATCGGTCCAAGCGTGGCGGGAGCGAGTTGAGGAATCGCCCCGTCGACCATGACCCGGCGGCAGCGGTGTTGCTTATAGTCGAGAACGCGACGAGCGATTTGAAGTCTCGGGACATCCCGGAGCGTCGTCCGGGAAAAGGTGATGGGGGCGCCGTCCCACCTGCAGGTTGGTCGTGGGCTTCCGGCGGTGGCTTGATAGGCGGCGCGCGCGTGTCGCCGGCTCGCGCGGGATCGGTATCGCGAAGGAGCCACGCAAAGATTACGTCCACACGGTGGTCACCTGTTAAATTCGGTCGGGGCCTACATGGGCACGGCCGTCGATCCTCGGGCGTTTATCGCCTTTTGGGGCGTGGGCATCTCTCGATCCCCTATAAAGGCGTCGGTTTGAGCGACCATGTCCTGCGACCTCGCGAGTCATGGCGTGAATCTTGTGGAAACGAGCAAAACTTGTTGGCGTCGAAGCGGTGTTCCTCGTTGCCCCAAGCTCGGACGTTCGCGTGGAGGGTCCCGACCTTGCCCCTTTGGGGCGGTAGCGGTGCTGTTGCGGCGCGGGCGGTTCTGGCGGTGGGGGCCCGGCGATCGGTGGCGCTTCCACCCCTCCAGCGTTTGTTGTCGGCCGTGGCGACTCGCGGCCCAGCGCCTCGGCGAGCTGCGGTCTTTTCCTCGCCTTTTTGTCGTGCGGGGCGGGTCTCCTTCCTTAGCGTCGGATGGTCCGTTTGCCGAGAGCGAGGCGAGCTTGCCTCGGTCGTGAGTCATACTTCGGTGAGACGACATCGTCGCGTCGCCATCTTGAGCAGTTTGTTGACGGTGAGCCTCGTAGCAATCTCGAGGTCCTCGTGGCGTCTGTCTCGGGCGCCAAACTTGAAAACCTTGATGGCGATTTCATCGGAGATGTTGGGAATCGAGTTTAGCGCGGAGTAAACCGGCGCACGAAGTCTCGCGAGATGTTCCTTTCACTGGATAACACGGTCCAGGTCCCTTTCCCGTTCAGGCCGCTCGTAGAAGCTCTAGAAGTTGGAGTGGAGAGCGCTCGCGGTGGCGCCATGATCGGAAGGTCTTGCCGGCGCATGGTTGAAGAGCAGTGCGGGCGTGCCATCGAGCGGTGGGGAGATAGTTGGCCATCGCGGCCTCGTCCCCCCCGGCCGCCAAGATGGCGGTGGAGTATATGGAGAGGAATTCCGCGGGGTTCTTGGTCCCGTCGAACCGCTCCATCATTGTCGGTTTAAACTGGGCCGGTCAGCGTACCCGACGGAGATCATTCGAAATCTGGCCGGGTAGCCGTAGGCGGATAGCTCTGCCGCCGCTCTTTGGCGTCGGAGTCGTCATCGGTAAACGAGGAGAACTTCGGCGGCGGCGCACCCGCCGGCCGCGATGGTCGGCGGGGCGTTATTCAGTGGCGCCGCGGGTGGTTCGCGGGTCTCCGTCGCTTGGGCGGACGTCCGAGCGGACATCGGAAATCTTCTGTCCGGCGAGCATCGCCATCACGCCCGGCGCGGCAGGCAAACCACAGCGCCACCCCTTCTGCATCGGAGAGGTGGTGAAGATGGCGTTAGGCGCGAGCCGAGCGAGATCCTGCCGGTGGAAGCGGCCGGTAGTCATACGATAGGGGGGCCGCCGTCGTCGGGCGAGACTTCGAGCCAGAGCACGCTTGCCGCCCGGGTGTGGCGCCGTCGATCGCCTTGTTGAGCTCTTGACCAAGGACCGTCAAAAGAGGGTGGCCGGCCGGCGGTCGGCCATGACCGGCGATGGCGTGGCGTTCTTAGGCAGGCTCGGTAGGGCGGGGAAGGCCGTTGGTGGCCGGATGGGGCGGGTCGCACCATGCTCCTCGCCGAATAAGCGGCGATGGCTGGTCGATGGCGATCTGGCGAGCCGATCGCCTCCAGGAGTCTCGGGCCACCGTCGTCGCCGAGAGTCGCCTCACTTCCGCCGGTCGCGAAGGCCGGCGTTGCGAAGCGGCAAGGAGGCGAGCATGGATGTGGAGCCTTGGCAATCGGGGACAGCGTCAGAGCCCAAGCTTCTTTGCTTGTGACATCTTTGGTGGTAGAGCCGGAGGTGTTGAGTGGCCGAGGTGACGAACCCGGACGAGCGAAACTCGGGCCCCACGGTTAGGCGCCGGTGTCGGCGTCGGGACCATCGGCCGCAAAGAAAGAGGGTGAAGGGTAGTGCGGGCGAGGCCCAGTTTCGCTCGTCGGGAGGTACCCTCGTGGGCGTCTTGAGCAGAGGCGGCACAATCAAGCGGGGGACACAAGATCTATACTGGTTCGGGCCGAACGTCCCTACTCCAGTTCAAATGATGGTACTGTATTGCCCTCAATGCCGATGGCTGCACGGCCTTTACAAATGAGAGCTAGGGGCTCCAATATGAGAGTGCCGGAGCCTAGTTCGTGAAGGTGTAGTCGGGAAGAAGAAGAACCCCCATTCCAGAGGGCCCTGCCCCTCCTTATACGGCCGAAAGGGGTAGGTTACATTGGGGATTGGGAGCCGAGAGGATGAAGGGACTCATGCCAGAAAGCCCTTGTCTTGGTGACTAGTCTTGTCTGGCCTTGCCCACGTCGGGTTAGTAGACTCTCCGAGCAAAGCAGGTCGCTGCTTCCTCGGGAAACAGCGCACCCACTCTCTGCGGTTTTGTCAGATGATGACGTTGCCATGCGTGGCCCCAGCGCTGCCTGGGGTGAGTGGACTCCCATGCTGTACGCGACTGGATGATGGGACTGAGGCTTTTACTTTGACGACCTTCGTGCTGCCTCGGGAAGGAGCCACACATACGTGCGGTCGCTTGTGATCGCGATTGTTGGACACGTGGTTAATGGCGGTGGAGGACCCGATGCTCGACCCTTGGCGGAGGCAGGATCGGGTGGTCGGTCGAGGCCGGTCCATGACGGTGGTCGAACGCCCTGCTAGGTCGGGAAAGAGCTCGGGGCGGTCGGCTTTGTCGGGAAAGAGCTCCTTTATGGCCTTGCGGGACCTTCGGTCGGAGCCTGGCTCGGAACAGTCCGATTGGTGCTCTGGACTGGCGGTTCGGGGACCTCTCCACCCGAGGTAGGGAACAGTCCCCCGATCCTAGAGGAGGGCTGCTCAAAGCCCCCCCTCTGGGGGGCCATGTGTCAGGGTGGCTGATCCCCGACAGAAACCCACCCTTATCTGAACGGCTAAGTCTTCGACCAGTTCAGTCAAGGTGGTCAATAACTTAGTTTCACATTGGTCATCCCTGACTAGTGAACTAGTAAGAGACAAGTGGTTATCCCCCCACATGTCTCCGTGTGGACAGTTGCCTGACAGGTACACACAACTCCCAAAAGTTATCTCTGAAAAAGTCACCTTTTGGCGAGAAGACATCCTTTGGTGGTAAGACACCTCTCGGTTACACGATGCCTCTTCAAAGAACAACTGGCACCTCTACTTTCGTCATAAATAGAAAGCCCCATCGCATTATCAAGGGAGGAGCAATCTGTCGTAGCTAGAAATTATTTAATCTTTGTACTCTGTTAAGTCGCTTGGCTAATAAAGAAGTAATCCCCATACTCATTAACAATCTTGTTACGCTAGAAACCCATCATCATATTTTCATAAGATCGGTTAAAAGACCCAAGGTCTTGGACATTGACACACATCACTCCCCAAAAGAGTGAAAGGAGCGCAACATGATGTTGAGAAAATCTCTAAAGTGAGTTATCCTGAAGATGGTAATCCCAGTGAATATTCGCGCGCATAATCTAAGCTGGGAAGTTAGAATACCTAGACCCCATCGTTGTGAGAAATCACGAGGAGCTTGGAGAAATTAATGAATAAATATGCACTAATTATGTAGATTCGATATAGTTGTATAAAAGAAATAAAACAATTATCGACATATATTTTTCTTCAAAAATTGCTAGAACTCTTTATCTAGATCCAGAATCAAAGTCTACAGTAGAGTACCAAAAACACTCAGATTAGGTCAATTGGAAAGAAGAAATTGAGGCAGAATTACACTCGCTTACCAAAAAGAAAGTATTCGGTCTCGTTAACCGAACCTCCTATAGTGTTTCTTGTAGGATCCAAATATGTTTTCATCCAAAAGAGATGAAAATAACCAGGTGGTGAGATACAAAGCGAGGCTTGTAGCACAAGAGTTCATGCAAAGATCTAGCATCGATTACGATAAAACTTACTCTCCTGTGATCAGTTAAATGAATAACATTGTGGCATTTGATATCAATGGCAGCTAATATGAACTTCACAATGCAGTTGATGGATGTAGGAACTGCTTATTTATATGGGTCACTGGATACACATATTTATATGTAAGTCCCTAAAATAGTCAAAATTCTAGATCCTAATAAAAGGAATCGCAACATGTATAGTGTCAAACTGCAGATGTCACTATACGGATTAAACAAACATGGAGAATGTGGTACAACCGACTTAGTGAGTTCCTCTTGAAGAAGGGTTACTCAAATAATGATGATTGTTCTCGTTGTTGTAGGTGTGAAATGCAAACATAAGTAAGGGGGTGGACGTCGTCCGTTTAATGGGCCATCGTCCATGAGAGTAAAATTGACACAGGGATTTATACAGGTTCGAGAGGACCACCCTACTCTTATCGTTGAGCCAACGGGGGTTGCCTCTGAGGAGCAGGTCTCCGAGGGCTCACTAGATTGAATATGTTCTTTTTTTCTCAAGAGAGTTCCAGTTACAAATGAGAGATACATTGGGTATTTTTAGGCTCATGGGACTGTAGAAATGACCAAAATACCCTCATAAAGATAGCTAATCTATCACGCTGCATATGCTGGACCATATGACGAGTGGCCCCATGTCCTTTAAGGTATATTCTTGGTTTGTGGGGCCCACTTTGAAGGGATACGGGTAGGCTACGCTAGCACACAATTAAAAATCTACCTCGTAAACCAGAAAGCCATGCAAGTAAATGATCATGGATCATTACCACTAGACGCGCAGTGCAGCGGAAGGAAGTTGATGCAGCCCGATTCAACGAAGTGCGTGTCCTGTTGTAGTAGTAGATCCTCCTCGTGCGGTGGCCGATCCTCCTCGCACGGTGGTCGATCGTTTCGATCAGTGTCGCAATAGCATCAACACCTCTACCGACGTCCACACGTTCGGGAAAAGAACGCCGTGCGTCGGTGTGCCAGCACCAACGTGCACGGGAAGGCTCAAATAGAGATAGCTAGGGTTTCGGTGGCTACACCCTCTCATATATCAATTACAACCATGAACTTCCTTTATATAGCCGTCCCCTCCCCTACGGTGGAACCCTACATTAGAGTCCAACTGAAGGACAAAGCCCACTTGGCCCATTAGTAACGGATCCAATCCATACCACTATATTCCAACCCCTTAAGTGTGTGACCCTGTAGGTTCATGTATATTTGGACACGACTCGGAAACACCTTTTCGATTGATAATCGACAGCGGTACCTAGCAGTACATATCGATTCCCAAATATCCATAAAGCATCGGACGAACCTACTATAATGTGATAATGTCATGTTCCTTTTGCTTCAAGATATCAGATCAAGCTCAACACGAGAGTCGTGTCATCCTATGACAGCTCGATCTCTTCACTCATACCGTAGTGAAATAATTTAACTGGATTGACTCTCAATCACATCCAGCATGGCCATGCACTTACTTAATCCATCTACCTCGAGGGGCCCAGAGATATCTCTCCGTTATATAGGAGGAGCAAATTCCATCTTGATCATTCATGTACCTCAGCATGTTTCATAGTAAACCCGAAAGCTTCCTTTATAACTACCTGGTTAAAGAGTAGCGTTTGGTAGCTCCTAAGTAAACCATTACACATCTAGGAAACCAATGATGATCTCAGGTCTAAGGAACATACATACACTATGCATGAGACCAACTGATGACACATAAGAATATATATAATAATCCTCGCAGTGTCTCATATGGGTCTATCCAACGCTTGTTCTCTAACATGTGTCCACATTATTGATTAGATATCTCCATATCTCTATGACCCGTGAAACATGGTCATCAATCAATACATGTGCTGATCTATGAAACATAATCGTCCTATATTATGATAACCGATCAGGGATAACTAGAATAATATCAATATATAGAAAAAGTTGCACGAACAAGTCACTTACTTGTTGATTAATTCAATCGATATTTATTCAAAGGACAAACAATTATATTGTTTCATAAACATAAGGTGTGATACAATCATCTCTATGATCGCCTCAAGGGCATATCACCAACACACTTGTCTTGTGGAACCCACCGGAGATGTACACACCCTCTGATGGCTTTGACATTTGATGATAAGCCTCCCACCACCTACAGAGGGTTGCTGGAGGCGTAGAGCCCACGAGGCAACCCCCTTGGTATTAGGGCTAGAGGCATAGTCTTCAAGAGAGGTGTTAAGTATTCCTCCAACACCTGTGTGTTCATAAAGAAGTCTCAGAATGGATTTTGTATTATTTCAATTTATGTTGATGATCTGAATATCATCGGAACTATAGAGGACATAAAGGAAGCAAATTGTTACCTTAAGATAGAGTTTGAGATGAAAGATTTGGGTAAAACCAAATTTTTTTAGGGCTGCAGCTAGAACATTTCACCGAAGGAATCTTTGTAAACCAGTCTACCTATACCAAGAAGGCATTGGAAAAATTCAATATAGATAAATCTCATTTTTTGAAGACCCCCTGCAGAAGTAAGATACCTTGATGTAGTCCATGTGGATAAAGAACCATTCAGACCAAGAATGGAAAAGGAGGAAGTTTTAGGAGCTGAAGTTCCATATTTGAGCTTCATAGGGGTACTTATGTATCTTGTGAATTGTACTAGGCCTGATATTCCATTCGCAGTAAATTTGCAAGCTAGACACAGTACAGCTCGAACCAAAAGTCAGTGGGCTGGTCTAAAAACTTTACTCAGATACTTCCAAGGTACACAAGATCTTGACTTATTTTACCAGAAGGACCAAGACTCAACCATGCTGGGATATACGGATGCTGGTTATCTATTTGATCTGTACAGTGCCAAATCTCAGACTAGGTTTGTGTTTATCTGTGATGGTACATCCATTTCTTGGTAGTCTTTTTAAGTAGAACTTGGTAGCTACCTCTAAAAACCACTATGAGATTATAGCATTATATGAAGTCTCACATGAATGTGTTTAGCCAAAACGTATGATTAGCCATATCTAGAAGTCATATGGCATTAACATCGTCGATATCCCCATAATTATCTATGAAGATAACACAGCTTGTATTGCACAAATGCAAATGAGTTATGTTAATAGCAAAATATCATGAAGCATATTGCCCTAAACTTCTCTATCCTCACAACCTCTAGCTGATTTATTCATCAAGTCTTTGCAAACATCTAGTTTTCAAAGATGTGTTCGTGGCATTGAATTGAGATGACTTAGAGAGATGTAGAGTTCGAGAGGGTAAATACCTGAATCATAACCCTTAGTATAATCCTGAAGATGTTACTATAATCTAGAAGATTACAAGTTGCACTCCTTTTCTGTTAGTGAGTTTTTGTGAAGTTCTCTCACATGAAGGTTTTTAATGCGTCAACATGTGCAATACAATAAGTGAATGTAATGTACTTTTTTCAAGAACAGTGAAAAACATTGCTTAATGACATACATGTGGGCTTGTGTGGAGCACAGGACTGATACAGAACACTGGTCGGGAAAAATTTTCGATAAGGTTTTCATTGACTCACTGCTTTACAAGACGCCATGCAACTTGTAAAAACTTGCGAGCAATGTCAATTTCATGCTCGACAAGTATATTTGTTATGGCCAGTTTCGACATAGAGAATTGATATAGTAGGTCCATTGCCAAAAGCAACTAACAGATTTAAATTCCTATTTGTTGCAATTGATACATTCACAAAATGTATTGAGGCTGAACCTGTAGTTTCTATTACAGCCCAAGTAGCAAAAAAATCTTTATGAAAAATATAGTCACTAGATTTGATGTTCCTAGTCGATTAATTAGTGATAATGGATAACAATTTGTTAGTGGTCTGTTTTAGGATTATTGTGATGAAATAGGCACACAGATTTGTTACGCTTCTGTGACTCATCCTCAGAACAACGGAGCAGTCAAACGTGCTAATGGCCAAATTATACAAGGTATAAAGAAACGAGTGTTTGATCATCCTACCAAACTTTCAGGGGCTTGGGTGGAAGACCTTTACTCTGTGCTCTGGGCCATATGAACAACGAGCAATAGAGCCATAGGTGAAACGCGTTTTCAACTGGTCTACGGAGCAGAAGTCATGTTACCTAGTGAAATTCACTTAGGTTCTACACGAACTACTCTCTATGAACAGGTCAATGAAGACAACCAACGTGAAGATGACATAAATCTCCTAGAAGAAAAGCGAGACCGAGCACTTATCAGGTTGGCAGGCTATTTACAAGGATTAAGAAGATACTACAATAATAGAGTTTAACTGCTAACACTTAATGTGGGAGATCTGGTTCTAAGGTGTATCCATAATCAATCTAACTTCAATAAGTTATCTTCCAAATGAGAATGTCCCTTTACAGTGGTATCGGTTACCCGACTAGGTTGTATTCGACTTGCCATGAAAGAAGAAAAATTCTGTCAAACACGTGGAACATCCAGCATCTTCGCAGGGTTTTTGTGTAAATAAGTCCATTTTTTATATATATTTCATTTACATGAATATCTCATTAGTGTTGTACGTAAAAATTGTTTATATTCTAATCATCCTCTGAAAATCACAAAGTCATAATCTGTACGACCTCTCTACAACAATGTATGAGGTTACTGGTCTGATTATGAGATAACTTCTAATAGAGACTTTTCATATAAGCCAGTCCTTACTGTATTGAAACTCATTAGAATGACCTTATCTCCGATCTACTACTGGTTAATACTAAGTACTATGTAAAAGAGAACAGGTCGACAATCCAATAATTGTTTGTATTCCAGCCACGTTGCTGGTTAGTACACGAACAGTTGGGTGCTAGTGATACACTCATAAAAAATATATAAAAACAGATGAGAAACAAGATAAAGTATAACAAAAGAAGAGATTTTTTCATTCATTCAAAAGACATCATACATGTTACTTGAATGTAATCTTTACATTTTTCATGTATGTATCAATGGCAGAGGTTACTTCTGCACATTTTCTATTAATCTCCTATTGAGTCGGCAGCTTCATGTCAGGCGCAAGTTTCTCTAACTCAACTACATTCTTGTAAAAGTGCCTTAACTTGACGAAGAGGGCACCTATTTGGACAATAATTGACGTTTGGGGTGCTATGTTAATAGTCAGCGCCATTGCAGGGATGTGACTTTGAATAGCCTTCAACTGGTCATTCACCCCCTCGACCAGCTCATCAACAGACGGATCAGAAGATGTAAGTTTAATTTCTTTACCTTTTAGATTCGCTGAGATTTTTTGAAGCTGCTCTAAGATAAAGTTCAGAGTGGATTTCCTTCATCTCTAAACTGTGGCCATATCCTTCACGAAGAGCTTCATTTGGTCAGTCAATCTATCCTTTTAATCTTTCATCACCAACCTTTGCTCTTTGGATTTTATTTTCTCTGCTTCTCCTTTAGAAAGCAAGATTTCTTTGAATTTTATTATGTTTTTTAATTCTGCAAAATTTAGAATAAAATGTAAATATCACTTTCTTCTTTCAAAAGGGAAAGGTTAAGCAGGTTGGATATAGTTCTTACCTGCTATTTCATACTCCTTTGCCTAAAGAACAGTTTTATGCCCTTCAAAGAGCCTCTGGACCTTGTCTTCGTTTCTTTTAAAGGCCTCATGGAGTCTAGTAGTTTTTTTCTCATGATATATGACCTTGTTAGTAGCTTCGACAAGATCAAATTAATAATCCTTGGCGGTGTTTTGAGCCACCAAGAGTTGCATTTCAAGCTCTGTTATTTGCTTTTCCAATCTGTTCCCGAACAAATTTGTTAGAATAAACATCTTTGAACAAACAAAGACAAGAGATCATCTTTTAAACATACCTTTTTGTTTTTTCTACTTCGGCTTTAGCCAAAGTTCTTGCTTGCCGACCTAGCAGGTCGATCAATTCTTGTGAATGCTTAAAAAATAGATGGCAAATGAATTATAATTATCCTTTTTTCTTAGAAAATTTCTTAAGAGAAAAGAGAATTTGATTACCTTTGCTTGCAAGTTGTAAAAAACTTGCTTGAAGTCCCCTTGGTCGGAATGACCAGAGGAAGATGTTGGTGTCAAAGACAGTGGTACAATGACGTCGGTACTAGTGGCCTTCTCAGGCACCACTACTACCTCTTCTATCCACTGGTCGAAACAACCAGCATCTCCTCCGCCTCAGTAGGAGAGTCTTCAGCTTCCATAGACGTGGATTCCTCTTCGGCAATGGTGGTCATTTCGACCACCTCCATCGTCGTCACAAGAATGGCACCAACCTCCTGCGTGGGCGATGAAGCGTGTCTAACTAATGGGTCTACCACAACAGTTGGAGGATTTGCACCCTTAATGCTGGGTGAGTTCACTTGCCCACTAGTCGGGGCGTCTTAAGTAGCCTCGGTTGGTGTTAAGGCCTGTTCCACACTAGTCATCGCTAGTGTGACGAGCAGGTTAGCCTTAGCACCAACCTGGGCAGTCATATCCTCATCCGCACAGGAATCACGAGCATTGGCCTCAAGACTAAAACATGAAAAGTATATAGATACTTTAGATTCTGAAGATTAGTACTCGGAAATAAATATATCCATAAAAGAGATACATACCTGCAACGAAGTCCTAAGTCCATATACCAAGATATTAAAGGAAGCGACGATGTCCCGACAACTAGGTTAGTAGTCTTCTTATTCCTCCTTATAATCAGACGAACATTATCCTCTGACTTCTCACTCTCACCCTGAATAGAGGAAAACGTGGGAACATGTATATATGCTCAATCCCAATTATGGTTGAACCATTCTTTTTGCAGACCAGAGGCAAGGTCCTCGTCTACGTCCACGCAGTGAACGCCACCCTTTTCTCTTGTGTCTGAGGACGATCATGCACACTCTTAGAATGAATGGTACTGATCGCTATCAGGGCTTGACTAGTGCTGGTAAAATCAGCACTAGTTTGGGCGGTGGTCAAATCCACTATTTTCTGAACACATCTGGTAGAGGTCCTCACTTTCTTGGTCGCTGAAGCCGATGTTGGAACCTTAGAATGCTCAACAGCCTGTTTCTGACCATTCATCTAAAGAGTAAATTCGGTTGTCAGTATAGTATACAGACAATTAATAAAAAATAACCAAAGGTATTTTCTTGGTACTTACCGTGATACATTCATCGATGAACTTATCAGTCTGCCTGATTAGACTGGATGGCTGCTTGTCCAAAGTAGCCTGGTCAGACCCATTAGAGGTAATACGCAACATGTACGCAATCCTTGACCAGGTATCCTAGACAATCAGAACTAACAATAGAATATCTAAAGATATCAGTAAAATTCTCTTGACAGAAAGAAAGAGGTCGATAACTCGAATTTTTCTCACCTCCAGGCTCATTCTTAGTAGGATCCTGGTCACCTTGCATTCTTCAGGCGAATCTGAACTGTCTCTTTAAGGGGCTCACCTTATGATACAAAAAATCGTAAACAATCTTCTGCCCCGACAAACCCCCTGCCACCAACTTGGCATGACCTTTACGATGTCACGCTCCTCATCAGTGAGGACTACCAAATATTTCTCTTTCTTCACTTCGGTCCTTGTCCACACTGGGGCCGTTTTCCTAGTAATCCGGAGACAGTTACCCTCGGGGATTTCCAAATAAAACCACTCCGGGCGATATTCACGCCATTGTCTTTGATCGAGAGTGAGGGATATTGAGAAGCCATTTTATCCTGGAGCTTAAAATAAACACTCCCAATGATATCCTGGCTCTTACTATTCCCAGTGTATTGGTAGAAATAACAAAAAAGGCGAAAGGGAGGAGGAATGCCTAGAGAAGCCTCATAAATATGTGAGAAGACACTCAAAATCAAAATAGAATTTAGGAAAAGGTGGTGGAACTCGATTTCATAGTGATCGAGTACGTCGGCAAGGAACTCGCTTTTAGGGAGGCGAAACCCTAACCTAACGAAGGCGGCGAAGAGAATGAGGTGCCCCTTTTGGGGCACCAGTTTCACATTCTCCTCGCTAGGGTCCCATTGCAACATTTCATGAGAAGGGATCAGACCTTGCCCTTCAAGCTTCCTAATATTCTCTTCGGTAAATGTGACCTATCCATAATAGTGGGTTGCGAGGAAGAAGAAAATAAGAAACAAAAGGGCTCAAAACTTCTAAGAGACTTAAAGACTGATTTGTGTTTGAAACAACAAAGGCATAAGAAGTCTAATAAGTTTACCTCCTTTATATAACGTTATTTGTGTCAGTTTTGGACACCGTTTCAGTTTCCAAGAAGGGGTAAAAACTGCCTTTTGATGAACATCTAACTAACACGAAAAGAATAAGGGATGGTATCCTCAAACTTTCTTTTAGATCTTGAAACTTTTCACCTCATTTCCTGGGTCATACTCTCCATCGCCGTTGATGAGAGGAGAAAGAAGGACGGAAGATGAAAAGCTTCAAGAACTAAGAAAAAGTTTGACAGCAATAAGATTCGAAGAAATTTTTTCTTGGCTCAGAAGTCTGAAAGTATGAAGTATACAAAGGAAGTCTTACTCCCCTTTATATGCATTACACATTAAAGACGGTTAGCGCTGGTTCAGTTACCGAGAGAAGTGCAAAGATTTCCTCATTTATTAGCATTAAAAACGGTCAGATAATTGATGCATAACCCTATAAGGTCGCAGAAGACAAAACGTTTTGAGTAATAAAATTTTATTACTCAAGCTTTGGGGGCTAGCTAACGAGGATTAAAAGTCGGTTGTTTATTTGTGCCCTCTATTATTCATAACCATACTCTATTAATGGGCTTACAACACAAGAAGCCCATAATATAGAAAGAAGCTCACGCTTATCTGGACGGTTAAGTCTCCGGTCAGTTCAGTTATTATATTGCTTCACATTGGTCATCCCCGACCAGCGAACTGGTCAGGGATAAGTGGTTATATTACACATGTATTCGTGTGGACAGTTGTCTGACATATGCACGTAGGGTCTGTTTGGTTTCCTGGTTAAACCTGTACCGCATGAGCCCATACAAAAATCAGCTTGTTTGGTTGCTTGGGTGGAGGTTCGGGCTAGGCCCGCTGCATGCAAATCTAGCCTATGAGCCTGACCAGAACGAGACGCACTTC
This sequence comes from Otatea glauca, assembly GCA_036346275.1. Classification (NCBI taxonomy): domain Eukaryota; kingdom Viridiplantae; phylum Streptophyta; class Magnoliopsida; order Poales; family Poaceae; genus Otatea; species Otatea glauca. The sequence continues at coordinate 45,709,523 of CM070712.1, read as the reverse complement.
TCCTGCATTTTTCCCTAGCTTGGCCCACGGGATGCGTTAGCGGCATTGGAGCTGCATCCGTTCGTGCAACGCATGACCTCCCGCAAACTCCCCGCACCTCCGCCACCCAATGGACAAACCATAGCCGCAGTCAAATCCCCGAATCCTAACGCGCTCTCCTTGGAAGGTGGTGCCGGTGGAAGGAAGAGGAGTGCGAGAGACACGTACTGCGGCGGCGACGCTACGATGGTGATGTCCGCAGTAGTGTGCGGCAAGCGGGCTTCTTCCCACTTCGAGGAGTTTACCCACACCGCAGGCTCCCCTCTCGCTGCCAAGCGCGCCCGCTAAGTAGGCTCTGCTTCCCCACCACCGCTTACCTGGCCACGCGACATCGCGAACCCTACCCTCGTCGCTGACCTCTCCGCGCGCTTCCCAGTCATGAGCCTTGAGGTGACCTCTCTCTCTCTGATGTGCAAATTATGGTTCTTGATGTGTTTTTGGTAAATGGATGGGAGTCCTCGTTGGGGCGAGGTTATTTTTTAAAAAAGTTGTTGGATGTAGAAAACTGCGATCTTTGTTGGTTTCGGATGAGATTGGTAGCTGGTGTGCCTATCTGCGATGGAAGACGATGCCTTCTTGATTGGATGTTGCTGAAATGTGTGTTGGATTACATAAAGTTAATTTGTTTTAAATTTGCATCTTCTTTACCTTGTTAGCTAATTCTCTGGCATCACTCGTTTTTAGTTTCTGCCTTTGTGTTAGAAGATAGCTTGGGGATGGCATGATGGTTGGATGCAGAAGAAGGGTTCAATTTTATTGGTTTAGATTGTGTGCTCCAGGCACTGGACAATTTTGGATGTGGATGAAGTTTGGACATCTAGGAATTGAGTCACGCTCTCAATTGGAAGTGAGAGGCCTGAACCTACAACCTTTTTAGTGTTTGCTTACCAAATGAATTTTGGATGCGGGTGAAGTTTTTCTGTGGATTGTGTACCAAGGAAGAAAATCATGCATTCGCCTGGAAGTGAAAGGTCTGATAATTTCATTTGGTTATAACGCTTACCTTTAATGTGCTTACAAATGATTTGAACATGTGCTTACAAATTATTTGAACACGTGCGATCGCCTGGAAGTGAAAGGTCTGATAATAGTTTTGTTTGGTGTTTGGCTATACTTCTTGCTACCTTTAAGAGGCTTACAAATGAGCTGAACACCTAACAGAGGGTAAAGAAATTGCACATGCCTTTTTTTTCTAGATGCTCTGGTGTATTGACCATATGCTGTGTTCAGGAAAAGGTAAAATTTTGTCTCAATAAAATTCGTCTAATACAAATCATTCTTGCTTTCAATTGATTGAAAAGACTCTGAAAGAATCTAGAAATTATTTGTATTTAGCAATAAAGAGTTTGCTTAATCTACATTTGGAATCTATTGAAAATAATGGTGACCCTGCATGCGAACCTCTTAATCAAATAACCACTGAAGTTCAGGTGTCTGTTGAAGGTATTATTTCAATTGGACTCTGTGATCATCTGTAAGATATTGAGTGTAATATTTGTTTTGTCATTTCCTTCAACTGAGTTTGATATATTTTACTGATCCCATAATTCCAAGATTAAAGTTTCTCTTCACACTTATTTACACAACGTTTTTCTTTTGGATGTTTCTAGTACTAGCAAAGGTGCTAAACTCTAAAGGATTTAAAAGGTTTCATGATGGACAGAGGTACAAAGAGGGAGCTAAGGATGGCTTGGGTTGACGATGTTGACTGAAAATGGCAATCAGTTGTGTTCCCATTCAAGATTTGAGATGTTAGTATTTGTATGTGTTGTCATATATAATTCTGCTATCAAACAAACCTCTTTTGCATCCACTCAGCCTGTCTCCTGCCATCCCGCATGGCTCATACTGGCCAGGCTAGGGACATACAGACAACCAAACAGTCCTGTAACTATCCAGAAGTTATCACTGAAAAAGGTACTCTTTAACGAGAAGACATCATTCAGCGGGAAGACATCTCTTGGTTACATGATGCTCCTCAAAAAAACAAATTGCCACCTCTTCATCTAACATAAATACAGAGCCTATCCATATCATAGAGAGAGAGGCAACTATAATCGCAATTGTAACCAAGCTTTCAGTCTTTACAAACTCTGTAATCTATATAGTCTGTTAAGCCACTTGGTTAATAAAGAAGCAATCCCCATATTTGTTTCCATCATCTTGCTTACTAGGAGCCTACAATCAACAAACCTCTTTTGCATCCACTCAGCCGGTCTCCTGTCACCCCGCATGGCTCGTATAGGCTAGGCTAGGGACATACAGACAACCAAACAAGCCCGTAACTACCCGGAAGTTATCACTAAAAAAGGCATCCTTTGACGAGAAGACATCATTTGGCCAAGGCTACTCTTTTAACCCAAAAAGGTTTTGAATTTTAAAATCATTTTCTAATTTAGTTAATCAATAAATCAAGTTTTAACTATTAAAACTAGCAAACCAGCTTCAAAAATTACAAATTTTTTTTTGAAAATGTTACTCACACAATCTACCATTTAAAAAATTATTTTCAAGATTTTATCAGCTTCTAATTTTTTTGAAAATTCAAAAACTACTATCGTTAATAGGAAAATATTTTACATAAGTAGCTAAAAATGCATAAAAATGCATAAACACATATTTTATTATTTTTAGCATAATTCAATAAAGAATACAAATCTTGGGTCATCACATGTTCTCCATGAATGTTTGGATCAAATAAACTTGTTACGTTTTTTTTTCATTTCATGTGTACAATTTAAATGGTTTTCATATTTCGATAAATATATGTAACTATATTCATTTCGATTTGTATTCACTCTGTATCTGTATTCAATATTATTTGTATTTATATCCGGTTATCCTTATTCATATATATACATCCGAGAAAAAAAATAGGATAGAACTATTATTCATTAATATTGGATCGTTTTCATCCCTAATACCGATGGCGCCGAGCCGTCCACTTCTGAAGCAGAGAACCGGCAGGCGGCACAACAGCCAAACGCACAGCGTAAAGGAGCAGAGAAAGAGAAACGGAACAGCGTCTGCGAGCGATGCGCACTCGCCTTTTCCGGATTCATCTCACCGAACTACGGAACGCAATCAGCGGCGGCTCGCTTTGTTCTAACATCCAAGAGGGTTTGCATGGACGCCTTTGGCAATGCGAGACAAGCTGACTTGAATAAGCCTCGCAGCTTTTCTGTTGGAAAAAAAAAGTAAAAGCTTATTTTTTAAATGATCTTGTGTATAAATATACGACGTATTTTATATTTTAATACACAATTAGTATAATATTCTCTCTATACCCTAATAAATATTCCTCTTTACTTTATATAATCTACATATATCCTCAATATAGTGCTTGGTGATAATAATTAGGAGTAATCTAGTCATATTCAATATCTGCCTGGCCTATGTGTCAATAAAAAATATGCCTACTTCCTTGAGCCAAGCTTACAGGCGTATTTTTTGAATGATATTGTTCATGAATATATGCTGTATTTTATGTTCTAAAGTAAAATTAATATGATGTTCCCTATATCGGTCTAATAAATATCTAGTTTTACTTGATATTCTCTACATACATATATTGAATATGGTGCTTAAAGATAATAATTAAAGGTAATCTAGTCATTTTTAATATCTTATTATTTCATTTGTCTTTGATTGGCTGTACTTGGATTTTTCCATCTCATTGACTCATGCTGTCATGCATGGCGTGTGTGATGATCAGCACTACTAGAGTACTTTTATTATTGCATGACTCTCTTAGCTTTCCTATCTAATATAAACTAGAAACCTGTACGCGGCGTGCCACGTCGCGGAAGCCGCTCTCCATGCGAGAAAATCAAGAAAACGTGCGATCGACGATCCACGCACGAGTAAATCGAGAAAACGCACGAAAAGGACCTAAAAAGGATTTTGTGTTTTCCGCAAAAGGGCTTAAACGTAATGCTAGAAAAACGCAACAAGAACCTAAATGCGATGTATATTTTTTTAAAAAATGGGATTCGAATGTTTTTTTCCCCCGAAAAGGACCTATTTGTAATTTCATTTTTTGGTAAAAGGACCCGAGCGCAAGCCTTAAAAACGCATAAAGGACCTAGACGTAATATCTATTCTTTTTTCGAAAAAAGGACCTAACCGTTATTTTTTCGGGAAAAGGAACTATATGTAATTTTTTTTACCAGAAAAGGACCCGGTTGTAATTTTTTTCGGCCGGCTCGGCTCGAGCTCGAGCCGGCTTGCTCCATGGCTCAAATCGTCCAGAGGACAGGAAATCTTCCAACATTAATAAGGGTATGATGCGTGAACTTATCCGTAACTGAATCAAATCGTGGAGTGGGTATTACGCAGTATCTGTAATCGACTCGTATCGTGCTCCACGATTCTCTCTCTGTTATATATATGCAGAACAGAGATCAGATCTCGCTCTCGAACCTTTTGCCTTCCCGAAGTACTACGTTGCCTCCGTCTTCCCCGTCCCTACACCGGCGTGCACCGACTGTTAGGAGAGCAGGTCTCAGATCCTGCACCGCACGTTTTTTAGAAGCGCCTTCACGCGACTGCTCGCTGGTTTCTTCACCGACGATCAGCTTCGCCTACATCGTCTTTTGATCTTCATCGACGTCTACTACAGGTTCGACCACGTCTTCGCGTCGTCTCGGTAACGCACGCGAACCATCTCTTTATTCTGTTTATCTAATAATGTGGATGAGATAGACATTACAATTGGCATATTGATTGTCTAATTTATTTATTTCATCTGTTCTAACTTCAATTATCGTCATATCCTATTTTCAGAATAGATTCATCGTTAATATGCCTAATTATCCAACACGCTGGACTGCCTCAGTGTGCTCAGGAAGACACAGGCGTCTTCGATGTTTCACACAAGGGAATGCAATCAAGATCCTAAGACTATCTCCAACGATTTCTCTTTATTGTTTTCTCTTTTCTCTTTGCTCATTCACTTCCCTATATTTATTCCCTTCATTCCTATCATCTCCAGCAGCATCCCTTCGAAGGGATTTATATAGAGATTGGAGAGAGAATCTCTTATTGAAAAGATTATCTCTCCAAATCCCTTCCGAAGGGAACCGTGAAGGGAATTCGTTGGAGCGCTTAGGATCTGTCTGCGAAGAGATTTGAAGGCTGAAGAGAATTCGTTGGAGATAGTCTAACAGCAACCGCTGGTTGGAACCCCTCTTAAGGACTTAGCATTTAGTCTGCGTTTGGTGACCTCAGCTGCAAACACTACAACCATAAGAAATGCTGCTTCAGCAATCTTCTCAATCTCTGTCAGCAAATCATCCCACTTCCCCCGTTGCGCAGGGGCGGATCTACAGGGTATATCGGGTGGGCTGCGGTATACCCTGTAGATTTGGCCCAACCCATACATGATTCTCGTCATAATCTGCCACAACAACCTTGTAGGATTTATAACTTTTGATCCGTAGGTCCGATCGTGCTAATTCATTTTTAGTTATATGTGTATTAAAATCTACTTTATTTTGTTCAAATTTTAGATCAATCCAACGGTTGGATCTCTGAGAATTCATAATTTACCGAACACATCTACTCTGTTTTTGTTGAATACGAAGCAATTATTTGAGTCTGAATTTGGGTGAATTTTTTGTAAATCAAAAAATTGATTATATCTTCAGCGCAATTATTCACCCTGCTCTGATTGCTAGTTTAGTATATTTCGATCCTACACATATACTTTATTCGACTCCTACCATAGCTGACATAGTTATATCTTTATTTATTATTTATCTTAGTTAGTATTTTAACCACTCAATGGACGTATTTTATTTGCAAGGTTTTTAAATTATGAAGAGGAATGGAGACATTGCATCTTTTTTTGAAACATGCAGCAAAGAAGGCTGCTGCTGCTTCACCTCCTCTCCCATCACAAACTGCAACATTGAGCGAGATATTTTCTTCAAAGTGGAAGAAGATGATATAATCAAGAGTTTTATAGCCATTAAAAGGCGTAGACCGAACAAGAAGAAGTAATATTATAGGTATATAAGCTTTTTTTAAAATATATCATCTTGTTTTTAATTATATTTTTACTTGTATACCGAATTGCTCAATAAATTTTAAATCGTTTACCAAATTATTATTTGATCAGCATACCCTATATTTAAATCCTAGATTCGCCGCTGCCGTTGCGGCAACATTTCTAAACGAAGATGACAATACAGCTCCTGCGCATATTCCGATACACATGTTTAAACGGAAGTTTTCGCCTTCTCATTGGCAAGTGAATACTGATTGCAACGAACCCTGGTCACTGGTCCTGCCTCTTTGAAAAGGGCATTTATTCTGGTGTTGCTTGACAACCTGAGCTGAACTCCCATCTGGACCTTGCACTGACATCCTGAGAAAATCCGGAAGAGGGAAGAGCTCCTTCAGTAGTGCCATACAGACACACTGTAACACTGACTCATGAAATGCGACCTGCCCACACCATGTCAATCCTAATGCAGCACACTGAATAAGGATATGCCTATCATCAACTAAAAACCTGTACGCGGCGTGCAACGACGCGGGAGCTGCTCTCCATGTGAGAAAATCGAGAAAACGCGCGAAAAGGACATAAAAAGGATTTTGTGTTTTCCGCAAAAGGGCTTAAACGTAATGCTAAAAAAACGCAACAAGGACCTAAATGCGATGTATATTTTTTCAAAAAAAAAAGTGACCCGAACGTTTTTTCCCCCGAAAAGGACCTATTTGTAATTCCGTTTTTTGGTAAAGGGACCCGAGCGCAAGCTTTAAAAACGCATAAAGGATCTAGACGTAATATCTATTCTTTTTTCGAAAAAAAGACCTACCGTTATTTTTTTTTGAGAAGAGAATCTATATGTAATTTTTTTTTAGAAAAGAACCCGATTTTAATTTTTTTTTCGGCCGGCTCGGCTCGAGCCGCGAGCCGAGCCGGCTTGCTACACGGCTCAAATCGTCCAGAGGCCAGGAAACCTTCCAACATTAATAAGGGTATGATACGCGTCTTACTGTCTTTAAAAAAAATTATTGGAGTAGGGCACGTCCGGATCGCGCACTTTAGGATTGCCTCGGCCTCAGCAAAGAGCGCATGACATCTCAAAGGCCAGGTGTTAGCTCAGATTGGTTTTGGATTTGGATTTGGATTTCGACCAGATTTCAAACTTAGCTGTGGGCCTTGTGGGCCAGTGCTGGATAAGGTCCGAGCCCAACCATCTTAACGAGGACGCACAAACGTCGGTCTGTACCCAAAAAAAACACGAAAGTGAAATATTCCCTTCCTTTTTTAAAGCTGCCTAAAAGTCACTGATTCTTTCTTAAGTGTCGAACATAGTTTTGAATCATTACATTTCAAATCAGGAACACACGCACACAACTCAAAGCTAATCCAATAACTAGAAAAATCGCCTCATAAATAAAAGTAATTTACGCATAGCAAAACAGTTCTTTTGCTTGACCTTGACATCTCAAAAGGGGAACGACCCCATCCTCCAGCAAGGCTTGTGGTTTATTCCCTGGGGGGAAATTTACCTTCATTCCGATGACAGATGGCCTGTGTGATTATTGATTATCAGGTGTATACGCTCCACTTAATTGGTGCTGCGTTGCTTTCTACAAGCATTTTTTTATTACGGCTTTGCTAATTTTTAGTCTTCTAAAAAAATTATCTTTCAATCACCTAAAATTACAATATTAAAAAAATGCAGTTCTAAGTAATTTAAAATTCAACCAAACTTTATTAAATTTTAGTTCTATCTATTATTTTTTTGTATTTGTAGGTGTAAGCATAGTACCTTTTATTTCCTCTGTTTATGCGTGATTGACTACTACTATACTAGCCTCCGGAGTTTGACCACAACTTATGCACGTTGCTAGTTAGACTAAATTACTGTCCCGATACATGGAACTTAATCATCATCATCAGGCATGGTGTACTGTACTGTACTGTGCATGACGAGAAGCAATCAAGGACGACGCGAAGGCCAGCAGATGGTGAACCGTACAAGTTGAACAATATTGGAACGTAGTCAACACGAAAGTGTCATCCACTGGTGGTTTCTCTTTTGCGCACGTTAATTCAGTGCAACGCAAAGATATGCTGTCGCGGTCGTGGCGGCCATATATTAATTTGGTGGAAACTTGTAGATGATCTGGACCTTAGATCTCTTACCGAATTTACGAGAAAATTAAATCATGATTAAACAGGAACTTTATTGTCGGGATACAAAGAACGTTAAAAAAAAGACTGTAGTCAGATTGATCTTTCAGGTCACAGAGGTCTCTTTATTTATGCCCATCTAACAGATGACAGCTCATACTAATGCATGTGTCTCTTATCTTCTGGCAGACTTTTCGTTAAGTCTTAAACCGTCTTGCTATTTGCTCCGCCGTTGTCTCCCTTGATTAACCGTCGTAAGTTGCCATATGTGCCATAACTGATTTCACATTAGTCACGTGGAAAACTACTTTGTCTTCGAACCAATTTACCAATTTACCTGGTCGGGCTCATAAAACCTTGTGACTTGTTGTCATTGCATACAACTAGTGGTTTCTTAGTCTTAACTAGTTGTCATAAATTTCGTCCGGTTTAAAACTAAAGGGAATAAGATCTTCTTTGAATTGTGGTCAAAAGTGGGCTCCCAATATATGAGCATGCTCTTTAAAGACTTTAACGGTAAAATATATTGTTTTAAGACAGCTAAAGCTGTGATTAAATTAAGAGGATAGAAAAAAATTAAAGTTCCAAGGTGCAAGAGACTACATCCGAAACAAAAGGGGAGGAGAAAAAAGAGGAAAAAGACCAGATTCTTTAAAGTTGTCGCTGTAGTAGTTTCTTAAGCTGTGTTGCTCCTGTTAAAGTCCACTTCGCAACTTCATCTTTGATCGATTAAAGAATTTGTTCGTTGGTTGCCCAATTTCTTTGAAAAATTATGTTGTTACGCTCTTTCCACCATTCCCAGTGTGTTAGGATAATCAAGGTTTTTAAGCCTTTTCGAAGGCTCGTTTGGAGGTCTACGTAGTGGAGATTCCATTGCTCGAGGTGTGCAGACGGCTCCTATTGGTTCGGTAGGAGCGACGGCAGGCAAACCCATCGTGCAATGGATGACCATAGTCGTCGAACTTGGGGGCAATCAACGAAAAGGTGAAAAACCGTTTCTAGGTTCCGACAAGGCGACAACACATTTGACAAAAATATAAGTTAGGCCATCCCCTGAGTTGCAAACGTTGTTCTGTCCATAGTCGATTTTGTTGTGCAAGCCAAAAGAAGATCTTACAGCGTAATAGTGCCCATACCGACCAGATTGTATCACTGAAGGATTTTTGGATGCATCCATTGAACTGCAAATGGCACGCTGAGCTAGCTGAGTAGACGCCATTGGAGGTTTGTGCCCATATAACAACGTCATCCGTTTCCGCACGAAGAGGCACTGATTGTATTTTGGACCATAAGCAGACGTATTCCCCTAGCAGTTGGGGCGTCAGATGACGATGAATGTCACATATCCGGTTGTTATTTAGCAGGGCATTTGCCACTGATCTTGTCTTCCTCCTGGAGTGTTTATAGAGGTGTGGCGCTCGCGATCTGGGAGGGCGCTATACCCTGCAACCATCTGGAGGTTCAGAAGGTAATTCTTCGCCCATTTCCAATGGTGATTTTGGTGGCCCCCAAGAAGAGTTGCTGGTCAATGAGGTCGCATGGTGTTGGCAATCCATTATATGGCCTTTCCGGATCTGTGTGCTAGAGACACAGCCAGCAAAGTCGGAGTGCTCGTGCAAACCTGTCCAGTTCTAAAACTCCTAGGCCACCCAATTTGAGTGGCCGTCAAATAGTTGTCCACCGCACCTTGCAGTTACCACCATACATTGCAGCGTTGCCCGCCCATAGGAATTTCCTCCTTATCTTGTCAATATTCGTGATGAATTTCTTCGGCACCTTGAGTGCTGTCGACAGATAGATTGGAATTGAGGTAATGATAGATTTAACCAAGGTGAGGTGGCCTCCCAACGTGAGATGGCCTGTTTTCTAGGCCACGAGCCGTCGCACGACTTTATCTTGGATGGGTTGTAGGTGGACACGCCGCAGATGACCCAGTGTGAGGGGCATTCCCAGGTATTTCATAGGGAAATGCAAGATAATACCTGTGAACAGCTGCAGGATGCTATCAAGGTTTAGGTCCTGACACTAGATTGCGGCTATGGAGCTCTTTTGCAGGTTGACCCGTAGGTCGGAGGCCTGTCCGAAGCATTGTAGGATGGCAATTACAGCCTGTAGCTCTTCCCTAATAGGGTTTAGGAAGATTATGGCATCATCTGCATAAAGGGAGAGTTGGAGTGAGGGTGCGCAAACTTTCAAGGGTGATAGGGCCCCGTCCTCAGTGGCTTCTTTGAGGATGTAGTGTAGCGAGTCTATGGCTAATATGAATAAGTACGGCGATAGGGGATCGCCCTGTCGTAGCCCACGTTGGTGTCTGATTTGGGCCCCTAGCACCCTGTTGAGAAGTACATATGAGGTAGACGTCATGAAAGAGATGGATAGCCACTCATGCCATCGAGGCCCGAAGCCACGTGCCTGCATGAGGCCTAGGAGGTATTCCTCAGATATAGAGTCAAAAGCTTTCTCAATGTCCAGTTTTAGCATTAGGATGAGGGTACACGTTCGGTGATAAGCTCTTGCCCAATTGTGAACGCACAAGAAATTTTCCTGGATACTTCGCCCTTTGATGAAAGCACTCTAGGAGGTTGAGATGAGCCAGTCTATATGCGTGGACAGTCGCAAAGCCAACACTTTGGATATGATCTTTGCAATGGAGTGGATTAGACTGATCGGTCGATAGTCCGCAGCCCTGCCTGAAACCTCTTTCTTGGGAATCAAGGCAATGGAGGCTGTGTTCAGGGGGGCGAAAGCCCCTGCTCAGCAATTTTGAAAACAACGGAGTACAGCTATGATGTCTTGCTTAGTGATATACCAGCAGTGCTTGTAGAAAACTCCAGTGAATCCATCTGGTCCCGGGGCCTTCCCAGCCAGCAAGTGGTGGATTGCGTGCAGTACCTCATCCTCTGTGAAGTCCGCGTCCAGGTCAACCATCTCATGGCCAGGGAGGTTAAGGCGTTGCCAATTGATGTCTTGAGAGCGCATATTTTTTTCACCAGCAACGATGAAAAGTGTTGGAAGAGTATGCATTCCTTGCCTTTGTGGAGAGTGGCAATGCCCTGGTCAGTCTGTAGGGACTGAATGAAATTCTTTCGGCGACGTCCATTGGCCTTCAAGTGGAAAAAAACGAGTGTTTGCATCCCCTCCTTAAGCCAAGTAATTCGAGAAGCCTGAGAAGCCTGTCGTTTGCGAGCCTTTTCAACCGTAGCCAGGCCAAAGACCCTTAGCTTGAGTGCTTTGCAAAGGTGATGCTCGACCTGGGAGAGTTCCTTTGATTCTTGAGTTACATCAAGTCGCAAGATGAGGACGTTTGCCAAGTGGAACTGCTGCTTAGCGTCACCGGAAAAGGAGGTGCTCCAGCTACGTAGCGCCTTTGGGTTGTGGGGGCGCTCCAGCTCAACAGTAAAATATTGATTTAGTCAATAATCCTCGTCAGAAACCAGGTGAGAAAATTCTTTGCATGGTAAACTAAGCACCCAAGAATACGGAGTACGGTGTAGGTAAACTTTACAAAGAATTATTTACTTTTGCATCCTCAGTGATAAGCACGCTTCGTTGCTCAAGAAGAACAGCTAGCGCGCATCGAATGACTGACAAGGACGGGCAGCGCCTGATGGTAAGAGTAAGGGTGTTGGGTCCTATCTGTTCGGATTTCATCTATATGATCAACATGTGCATTATGTTTTATTTAATCAGAGTATGCATATATGTGCATTTTCAGTTGAAAAGCATGTTCTTGTGCTCTGTGAGACCCAGAGAGCTGCACACATGTGTGCGTGTGGCAAGAGTGGGTATTCTTTCACTTGTACTGTGAAAAAAAAACAAAAAAGGAAGAGTAAGTTACACCGTATGTCTCTAAACTTGCACAAGTGGGTTGATTAGGTACGTAAAACTTTGTAATTTTTACTTTATTTTTATGTAGGTTAATTAGAAACTTTTTTGTCTTTGTGTTTTTGTAGAGATTCACAAAACTTAAAAAAGAATTCTATGTTAGAATATTTATTTGTTTCTTTCTGCTAGCAGTGAGGGAGTCGGTTATATACAGAAGTGATGCGAGTGGTTAGATCTTCATTCAAAGATGTTGAGAAAAGTGACTGAAAGTTTGCTACTTCGATGAATATTTATGTCTTCAAACTTGTATGGGTGGAAAAGGAATAAAGGGGCAAGAATAAAGCGAAGAAAAAAAATACAATCAACTGAATGAAAGAATTGACTAATTCCTCTACAATGGAGAGGCCCCAGTTAAACTTTTTTATGAAAGTTTTTGTGCGGTAAATACCTGTGTACATAAGACCTTGCACGATCATTGACTGAATGCTACATGAACCCTACTTAATTAGCTACTGTTCTAGCACAAGAGATATCCCATTTTGGGATAACAAGTAATCCATTAATAGAAAATTAGCAAGATATCTCTCTTCTCCCGTGAATAATAAATACTCCATGAAGAAATTAAGTACGCACTGCTCAAAATTTGATCTTAAAAAGTAAGTAGTCGAACGGGCACGCGCGCATGTGTGTAACACTTGACGAGAGCATCGTATGGCATCTCTAGTCTCCAGGCCAGTACAAAAGGGCAGCCAAGGTGGCCATGTCGTCCCCGTATGGATCACCGTCACCTCCGTCCATTTGCTCCTGTTGCTGCGACTGTTGCATGGAGCCACCGGAGCCGTCGTCGTCATCCGGCGACGCGGCGGCTGGCGTGGACGGCCCTGGATTCTCACCAGCACCGCCTGCTGCAGCAGCGAGCGGCCTCCGATCGAACTGCCGCAGCGATCCCGATTTGGTGTACAGTCGACACAAGCTGAACTCGCTTCTCAGCTACAACAACGCAAGTTCACAAAACAAATTACAGGCTACAAAATAAGTTGCCCAGCTTGCACATACACACAAAATAAGAGCCAATTGTCGTGCGGGCTATATACTCGGCTACTTGCATGGTGCAGTAGTGTATGTACACACGTGGGACCTTCATCGTGAGCATCTTGTTAATTGGCACTAGCTAAGAACCACACGGAATATGAAGCCTAGTTTAATTGCGAGTTGCATTTGGACGCTTATCCAGCGCCGAAAAAGACAGGCACAATCAAGTTGCTCCTGACATATCTATCTAATTTATATGGAGATGGACATGACATTGAGGCGTAGGCAGGTAGCTTTGGAAGCTACTCCATACGCATGCCAATATCTACAACGGCAACGAAAGCAACGTCCAGTGATTTTCGAATGTTACCTGCGGAGGAAGGTTTGGTGGTGCGGCGGCGTGAGCGTTGGATGAGGACCCGGCCCCGGCGGTTGCGCCGGCGGCTTCGTGCTGGAACGCCCTGTACTCGTTCATCTTCCACTTGGTCTTGGTCCCCGACGGCGCGCGGCCGCGGTAGAACACCATGGTCTTCTTCATCCCGATGGGGCGGCGGCCGGCGGAGTAGACGACCCCGGGCGTGCCCGCCGCCTTCCAGTACCCCGATGGCGTGGTCCGGCTAGGCCGGCCGCCCCGCGCCTCCCGCTCCTGCCGCGGGCAGAAGCAGAACCACGGCTCTCCCTCGCTGGCGCCGGCGCACAGCCTCTCGTGAATCTCTGCACGCAGGTAAGGTAACATGGCGCCGCGCGCGAGTTAACGCAATGCACGCGCTTCGGCTACACGCTCCGTACGTACTAAATCTTACCTGAGAGCTGCCACGGGTCGACGGAGTAGACGTCGACGACGGGGATGACACGCTCGATGTCGTCGCGGCGGCTGTCGAGCTTGTTGCGGAGGTAGAAACATATCAGCTCCTCCTCCGTCGGGAAGAAGCGGTACCCCGGAGGCAGGCCGTCGGCCATGTCAACCCGCGCGCGTATGTACGGTGCCGCGCTACCCGGCCGGACAGGATCGGCGCGTTTCCGGAGGAAGCCCTAACTAACTAATTAAGCCGGCGCGTGTTGCGCTGCTACGCTTCTAGCCACCTTGTGCTTGTTGTATGGAAGCATACGGCCGTCGGTGCGGCCGGTGGGATATGTGGAGAGAGAGCTCAGCCAAGCTAAGCTGTGTGATCGTGCGTGGTTTGGTGTGGTGAGCTTGGTGAGGAGGGAGGTGTGAGTGCATGTGCGTACTGCGTATGTATATATGGGGATTGGGGAAGCACGCGCGAGGTGGCTCATGGTTGACACGGGGGACGACGCCGAGCTGCTTGCCGCGGGGGCGGGGGTGTTCTGATGGCGTGGTGGGACTGGCGGATCGATCGAAAACCAGGAGACCTGGTCAGGGCTAGCTCTCATCGCTTCCCTCCTACCTTTTGCAATTTTAGTCTCTTTCTTCCTTTTACTTCTCTAAGTGACTTTATATGCACCACTAATCCTGGAGAACAGAGGGGCTTAACTCGGTTTGCTTCGGAATTTGCTCCGGTGACATCACCGGTGATGTCGCAATAGACGAGATTAAGTGAGCACCCATTAGCTATTTTCAGTTTTTACAACATGACGAGAGTTGAAACTTTCAGCTGGTGGTAAAGTCTAAAAAAAAACTTTCGGCTGGTGGCTGACATCACTTCGTGTCTAACCATGCGTTAGGTGGGTGTTTTATGGATTTTCTAGGATTTGATCCGTGTCCTTTTAGCTGTTAAGCCTTAGGAATAGCTATCATAACCCATTGCCACACAAGAAAAAACCGGCATCTATGTATTGTATTAGAGTAAATTTGCTTCGTGTCATCGCAGTCATCAGAGCGCTACTACTGAACCCTATACCGTTAGAATTGATTCCAACGGTATAGCAGGTTTCACAGCTAAGTTTCACCTCAAGGTTTCATGTTGTTTCGTTTAGATAGGTTTCATGTTGTTTCACAGTTAAGTTTCACTAGGTTTCGTAGCGTATTTATAAATTTCGTAACGTTTTAGTTTCGTAGGTTTCATTAGGTTTCGTATGTTTCATTAGGTTTCAAAAGAATTTCAAATAGAGTTTATAAACATTTCAGTATATCTTAATAAATTTCAATAGGTTTCTAATATGAAACTACAAAGTTTCGTCAAATTTCAAATCTGAAACTTGATTTAAAACGAAATTCAAAATAATTTCAACTGAGTTTCAAGAGGCCAACTTCAAAGTTTCACAAGTTCCTTGGAAAAACAAATGAAAACCAGTTTTATATGAGTTTTATGAGATTTGTCAAATATTAAAAAAATCAAGCGTGTTTCACATGGTTCGTATATTTGGATAAAACACTACGAAACCTCATGAAACTTATGTGTGAAACTAAGTTTCACGTGTTTCTAGAATATTTCAAGTTTTACCATGTTTCAACCCATAGTTTCAACAAGTTTCAGAGCATATTTCACAGGTTTCAGAGCATGTTTCAGGCCATTAATTAATTCAGGAGTTTCACAACGTTTTATAGATAGGTTTCATGTTGTTTCATAGTTAAGTTTCACCAGGTTTCATAATGTACTTATAAGTTTCTTCCATAACCCCCTCGCGCTCACTAATTACTGTGGGCAAATGCTAATTTTCTTGTACTTAATTGCTTTGGTTTGCTTACGTGCGTTCAGGTGGATATATAGTGGTGATACACCTGCTACTGCAAATCTTGGCGATCGAGGAGTGAGAGTTGCTTTCGTGTGAGCGGAGCCGGAGATGACAGAGGGAGGGGTGATGACGATGGATCCAAGCATGGCGTTCGTGATGGGGGCAACGGCGAGAAGGGTTTCATGGGATTCGGAGGCGAGTTCTTCGTGGGGGAGGGCAACCTCGTCAGCCCCATGTCGGCGCCGGTGCTAGCGCAGTGGCAAGGGCAGGTGCATGAGAACTACCCGACGACTAGGGATGAAAACGGAACGAAAACGGTCGGTAAATGATCGTTCCGTTTCCGTTTCCACATCTTTTACTGGTAACGGAAACGGAATCGGAAACCCCGGAAACGGATACGAAAACGAATAATGATCGAAACGGATGCAGAACGGAACGGAGCGGATACTGAAACGAAAGTGAAAAATTCCACAAGAATGTAATACATTATCACAATATACATGACCACAAAAACAATGTAACTCATTCCATCATAAAGGTGCATACAAGAACAATGTTATGTTCACCGGTATCACTAGAAAGTTTTTTCTCAAGTTTGTCAGTTGAAGGCTCGCAATTTGTCCCCCAGATCAAACCATCATATCCTCCTAAATATCATTATCATCAACATCCTCTTGCTCCTCCAACTATAAAGATGCAATACCCTAAAATTTGTATATAATTGTTCAATGTTCATTTATGATTTTCTGAGATTTATCCTGGATTTTTTGGAGTTTATAAATGTCATTTTACTATTTTTTAGATTTACATAATTAATTTATTCATGAAAAATGAAGCCAAAAATATGCTAGAAATAATTCTCCTAGGTTCAAAATGTTCCAAAGTATTTTTGATATTTTTTTTTGAAATTTTTGAACTCTATTTGATATTTTCTATAAAGCCATTTTTATTTCTGAAATTATTTTAATTCGAAAATAAATGTAAATTCTCCATTCTCCTTTTTGGGTCAAATGGGCCAAGTTTCCGACAGAATTTTCGGTTTCACTTATACGGAATTTTCGTTTTCGTTTCCGACAAAAAAATTCCATTTCCATTTTCGTACCGACATTTTTCGTTTTCGTTTCCGAAAAAATGCTTCTGTTTCCGTTTTTCTCCGGAACGGTTGGAAATTCTGTTTTCGTTTTCACCCCTACCGAGGACGAGAGCGACGACGACGTGGACGACATCGAGGAGTTGGAGCGCCGCATGTGGCTGGACCGCATGCGGCACAAGCGCCTCAAGGAGCTGCAGCAGAGCCGCAGCGGTGGGAAGGAAAGTGGCGTGGGCGGCAACGTGGCGACGAGGCAGCGGCAGTCGCAGGAGCAGGCACGGCGCAAGAAGATGTCGCGCGCGCAAGACGGAATCCTCAAGTACATTCTCAAGATGATGGAGGTGTGTAACGCGCAGGGTTCGTCTACGGTATCATCCGGAGAAGGACAAGCGGTGAGCGGCGCCTCGATAACCTCCGCGATCGATGGAAGGAGAAGGTCCGCCGACCGCAATGGCCCGACGGTCATCGCCAAGTACCGAGCCACCAACGCCGTGCGGGGAGACGAAGGAGACGGCGGCACCTCGGGCGCGGCACCGCCGGGCTTCATTCCTTGCACGAGCCGCAGGACACCACGCTGGGTCATCGCTCGACGCTCATGCAAAGATCGCGACCCATCGCAGTGCTGCATTACCGCTTCGAGAAGGGTGTGCGGCCACCGTGGTGACCAGAGGGGACAGAGACGTGGTGGTCGGAGGCCTGCGTGCCCATGGAGCTCGGCCCGCCACCGTACAAGAAGGCGCACGACCTCAAGAAGGACTGGAAGGTCGTCGTGCTCATCGCCGTCATCAAGCACATGTCCCCCGACGTGGAGAAGGTCCACCGCGGAACAAATGGTTCGTCTATAGCGGCTGAATGCTATACCGTACAAACAGTATACCTTTTGATAGTCTTTCTCTTAGCTTTATTCTTCTCTACTCACCTTGTCTCTCTCTCTTATTTATTCCGTCTGCCTGACACCTCTCTGGTGAGCGAACAGGGATTCGAAGCAATCCCCAAAGCCCCGGACCATCTGCTCGAGGCGACGGAAGGTCCAGAGCGATCAAAAACATGATGAACAATATTTTTGCTACAGTATTACAAACAGTGTTTTCGTGCAGTAAAAACCGCATACTGTTTTTGACCGATCCAAACCATCCACTTTCAATCAGATGGTCTTTTGGGGACTGCTTAAGTTGCAGTCCCCAAAGACCTACTCCCAATCCCTGTCCCTGGTGAGCTCAGCAGCCATGGAAAGCCTCATCCCTCTTCCCACTCTTTCCTCTCTTCCCATCCTCGTCGTCGCCCTCGTGCCTCCGTCCCTGCGCCACCACTCATGCCTCGTACCAGATATGGTGAGTGCAAGATGGTGTGTTTAAGGCTTGGGGAATAAGGCTATGGTGCATCCTCATTCTCCTGTCCCACCCTATCACCCAACTTCATTGTTGTGCTACTTGATCTTCGAGATCTCGCAGGATGGTGAGGTAATTAAACAACATCGTGTGCAGCACCTCACTCATGGATCTCTGGAAGCTTCTAGAACATTTCCAGGAGTGTGGTATGGTACAATCGGGCTTCTCCTTCAGTTCATGCCTGAGCTGCTCGATCCGGTCAAGATTATGAGTTAATCAGTACGAATTTTGGGTTTTTGGGGGCTAGAATGGCATCGTGTTCTCTTCTACTTTGCTGCTCGACAGGCCCTGATGAGAATCCCAAATCTCTTTGAAGGACCAAAAATTGCAATCAGAGGAGGGTGAATGATCACAAAACAATTTTCCCCCAAAGAAACCAATCAAGGCCTCACTAGGTCAAATATGCGTGGAAGAACAAATTTTCAAACAATTTCACCTCTAGGGTGGCACTATCGGTGTTAAATGGGTGGTAGTGCCGGAATGAACAGTACCAGTGGTACTACATGCTACAGTCTCCGCCCGGTAGTACTAGTGAACACTAAACCCGCACAACTTCAAAAAGAAAATCGGTGTATCTTTTGATCAGCTGATTGAAAACCCGTGAAACTTGGTATGCACCTTCCTATGGGTGCCAAGAACCTATTCTAAACTTCAATCGCAAGGATTGATGTCAAAGTTTTGATATTTTTCAAATTTATCGAATGTTGCACTAAAATTGGGCCAAATATAAAAAATTTGCCCTGAGCTTGCTCGGGAGGATCTGATGATCAAGATGGTCCTAGATGGTCTCCCACATATCACAGCAAGCAAGAACCCCAAAGAGATTGCCCTCAAACATGCAAGATCACGATCTACCTCAAATCTTTCCTTCTCAAACCAAAACCCGGTTTCTTGAGAAATCTCTTGATGATCATAAGAGAGCTTGCCTAGATGATTGAATGATGATCTTCAGAGGATACATCCATCAGTCATTCATCCTTGGCACACAAGATTAAGAGAAAAAAGAAACGAACAAGAAAGATCAAGAATCAAGGAGGAAGGTCAAGAACAAAAGCCAAATCTTGAATACGAAATTGATCATTATTTCAAAGCATAATGACGGATTACAAAGCCTCTCACCTGAGGGCAAAACTCCCAAGGAGTAGGGGTGGGAACTTTTCAACCGAAACTGAAAAATCGAACCGAACCGAACCAAATAAACCGATTATTTCGGTTTTTTGTTTGCTGTTCGGTTTTGTAATCTCGGAAACCGAAAAAACTGATCCGTTCATGCCTCAACGGCTCAGCCGGTCAGCCCTTAGTGCATTGCCCATTCGAACTACAAGGGGGATGGCCCAGGCAAGTAGCCCTCAGCGCATCGCACAATCCGGGGTTTTGGCATTTCAGTGTTTCCCAATCCCCTCATTCCCCAATCGCCATTCGCCAACCCTAGACCCAACTCCCCTTGTGATTCGGCGAATTTGCGTGCAGCGACGGCACCAACTCTCCCGGGCTCCCGGACAGAGTCCCAGCTCGGCGTTCCCCTCAGCCCTCGCGAACCAGCGGCACCAACCGCAGCCACCTTGTGAACCAGCGGCGTCGGCCATAGGCCATCCTCTGAGCATTGGGTATAACTTCTCTTCCCCCCATCTCCAGATCTCCTCCCTGTTCGCTAGCTGTATGGGAATATTCATAAAGTGTGAAGCAATGAAGCATTTCCTCTAAAAAACAATGCTAGTATTGATTGTGTTGTTTGCATTATGTGCAGAAAAGTAACAGACTTTTACATCATTTGCTTTCTTGTGCAAGTTTTGCCTGAGATTGAAATTCGGTTAACCGAATGACCGAATTAACCGAACTGAATTAGTTCGGTTTATGTGGCTATTCGATTTCGGTTCGGTTTATGAATCTTAAAAACCGAATAAACCGAACCGAAAAAACCGTATAAACTGAATGCCCAGGCCTACCAAGGAGCACTCACACACCTATACAAGAAAACCAAAATCTTGTGAAAACCCTAATCTTTCTCCTAGGTTTAGTGGTTAGAGCCTCGCCTCCCACATCTCCTTATATAGTGGAGGCAACCATAACCTTAAAACCTGGACACACATGTGGATCTCATCCATATTTACATAGGCTAACCCGTTGACCCAACACCATACCGGGTTTTACACTCTCATAAACACGCTTCTCAAAGTGGCCATTACATTAACGTCAAATCCGCTCCGCGAGCCCGAATTTATGTCCAACTCCACCTTGGTGTGACCTAAACCACTTAGGACACAGTCGCGGTTTTCCAAACCGCTCAAACGTTGGTATTGGACATGTCAATGTATAAGACCTAGGGTCCCTTAATCGAGTTTATGAAAATATGATTGTAGACTTCTAGTAAACAAGACGAGGAAAATAATATATGAGGATTGCTTCTTTATTAGCCAAGCGGCTCTACAGAGTATACAAATTATAGAATGATTGCGAATGTTTTCAAATCTCCAAACAGCATGGATCGACTCCCTATTTATATCGATTGAAGAGACGGTATTTGTTCTCCATAGGGGCGTCGTGTAACCGAGAGGTGTCTTCTCACTAAATAGTGTCTTCTCGCCAAAAGGTGCCTTTTTCATATATAACTTTCGGGTAGTTACGCATACCTATCAGATAACTGTCTGTACAGAGATATATGTGGGGGTAACTGCTTATCTCTGACTAGTTCACTGGTCGGGGATGACCAATGTGAAGCAAAGTTATTGACCACCTTGACTAAATTGGTCGGAGACTTAACAGTTTGGATAAGGGTGGGTTTCGTTCTATACATTATGGTCTTTATGTATTATAGGCCCATTAATAGAGTATAATCACGAATAATTGAGGGCCCAAATAAGTGACAGACTTTTAATCCTCTTTAGGACAAATTACTAATTTGCCCCAATAACCGGTCTTCCTTCTCCTCGAAGCATCACACATGCTTCATCGCTTTCCACGTGGCCCCAATGACTTGCCGCCAAGCCTCACACGCGTCCGAACTCCCCCGAACCGTCCTCACTTGCAAGCGGGCCCAAGTCACTCGACGCACCATGTGTCCTTGATCGCTTCACCATGGCAGCACCGACTTTCTTGACCATTCTGGATCTCGACTCCTCCCTGAGCTTAGTTCCGGTCCATGTCATTGCACGCCATATCCATCACCAGTGCTTCACGCTACGGTTCCTTGTGTTCCCGGTTTGCAACCACTTCACGGCCTCAATCATCTTTTAGCGTCCCTTGACCGTTTTGGACCTTAGCTCTCCTAGCTTAGTCCCAGCCTCACCTTCGCCTCACCATGACCTAGCCCCGGAGTCCTGCAACCAACACAGATAAGCAAACCATCACATAGCACTATTCACAAAAATATACAATAAACATCACATAATCCTAACTCGTTGAAAAACCAATACTACCGCCACCCAGGGCCGGTAGTACTGCAAGTACAATACTACCGCTCATGGTTGGCCGGTAGTACTGCTACCTCTGAAACACCCCAAGAGTACCCTCTTTGAAAAATAACTACCGCCAACTGGAGGTCGGTAGTACCGCACCCCTGGTACTACCGGTCCTCCATGACCGGTAATGCCACACCTTACACACCCCAGAGAAAACACCTCTCTGTAAAAAGGCTACCACACTCACGACCGGTAGCACCGCAGGGCCGGCACTACCGCCAACCCAGGCCAGTAGTGCCGCTCAACATTGACAGCACCTCAAATTGCTTCAATTCAAAATTGAATTAAAATCAAACTCAAACTTAAGCACCACATGCTCAACCACAGTCAATAACTCATCATCTACACTGATAGACCTTCACATGATCTTTCACTCTCTCTATCTCTCTCACTGTCTCTCCTACCGTGGATGAATTAGATGTAATACATGCATGTAAGAACAGGGGCGGATCTACAGGATATGCCAGGTGGGCCGCGGCATACCCGGTAGATTTGGTCTAACCCATACATGATTCTCGTCATAATCTGTCATAGCAACCTTGTAGGATTTATAACTTTTGATCCGTAGGTTCGATAGTACTAATTCTTTTTTAGTTAGATGTGTATTGGAATATAGTTTATTCTGTTAAAATTTCAGGTCGATCTAACGGTTGGATCTCTGAGAATTCATGATTTACCGAACACATCTACCATGTTTTGTTGAATACGAAGCAATTATTTGAGTCTGAATTGGGATCAATTTTTTGTAGATCAAAAATTTGATTTTAACTTCCACGCAATCATTCACCCCCCTCTGATTGCTAGTTTATTATATTTCGATCCTACACATATACTTTATTCGACTCCTACTATAGCTGACATAGTTATATCTTTATTTATTGCTTATCTTAGTTAGTATTTTAACCACTCAATGGACGTATTTTATTTGCAAGGTTTTTAAATTATGAAGAGGAACGGAGACATTGTATCTCTTTTTCGGAAACATGCAAAGAAAGAAGGTCTTTGTTTCACCTCCTCCCCCGTCACAAACTGTAACATTGAGCGAGATATTTTCTTCAAAGTGAAAGAAGATGATATAATCAAGAGTTTTATGGCCATTTGAAGGCGTAGACCGAACAAGAAGACCTAATATTATAGGTATATAAGCTTCTTTTAAATATATTATATTGTTTTTAATTATTTTTTTACTTGTATACCGAATTGCTCAGTAAATTTTAAATCGTTTACCGAATTATTATTTAATCGGCATACCTTAGGTTTAAATCCTAGATTCGTCACTGCGTAAGAATGTGTATCATTGCAAGAAGCTTGTCACGAGAGAGCTTGCCGGCGATTAGTTTGGACTAGGAGGGTACGATTTAGTGGATGCTGGAATGGAAGGAGACAAATAAATAATTGAGGGCAAAATGGTTGTTTTGCAGCCTTGTGACGAAAAAATAGACGGTATTTTCCAAGTCCGCAACGGTTGGCGATGGCATGGAGCAAATTTACTCATTGTATTATTAGGACAAGAAAAGAAGCCAACATGCCACTCTCGAGGTTAGAAATTACGACATTGATTTGAGGATGATCGGAGTAAAAGAGAAAGATATACATTATCAATTGAGTTGGGTCTAGATTATAATAGTACAGATCAATTAGACGCATATAAGAGCTATTAAAGTAGGATAAGAAATATAATTACAGTTTCAGTCATATATAAGTTTGGAGTTGGACATAGCAAATAGTATAACACTATTTTTAGAGGTATTGTAATAGCTAGCCGAGCTGTATAGGATGTTTTTATATTTCAATGTAAAATACCTAAAATAAATATACATTTTTAGTTTATATTCTCTACACGGGGAAGGACGCCAGTTTGCTTCACGACGGGGCTAGATAAATAAAATTAAATTAAAAAAAAAAACTTCCGATGAACAAAGTTAACATTAGTGCCTTATACGCTGCTTTGTGTTCTACAGTTCTAGTGCCGATATGATAACAATACTAGTGGGCAGACGGGCCTACTTTCAGATAATCTGACTCCTTGACTCAAGTAACTGCCACGCAGGGATGGTTGTAGCCGTATTGCGGAACATTAATGAGCTCCGGCCTTTTTTCGGATTGATTGAGAGTTGAGACACACCTGAAGATTATAGCCACCATTGGGATGTGAAGCTGTCACTTTTCTAACTGTGATATACATTTTTAAAAAATTTAGTCACTTTCAAACACAATTATAAAAATATTACTCTTCTCAACCATAAAAGCTGAAGGGGGTAATGCAAGGTTTCTACCGAGCTACCCTAGCTGGGCAACAATCCATTAATATTCACTTTAAATAATTAATCCCTTAATAAATTACTTTAATTAATTAATCACTGGATTAACCTCTTATTTTATGATCTTGTTTAATGAAATGGCTTAGTTAAATGCTACCTAGGTAGCTGCTCCAGGAGCATCCTACCGAGCTCTCGCTGCGCGGCAATTCCTCTAGCGGTATGGAGCACGGTGGGTGACATGTGTCGCCTGATGACATTTTCGCTATCGGAGATGAAGCTATTTTTGTAATTACGTCTGAAAGAGAGTAAGATTTACAAAAAGAACAAAAATTCTTGGGTTGCCAGAATTGGGCCAAAAATATGGTCCTTGAATCTCTTTTTTGTTTACTATCTTGACCTATTCTATGCTTTGTCGTGTACGTTTGCTGTTTAATCTCTTTCACGAGATATCAAAAAGGGGGGAAAATGAATATGAAATGAACTATTACGTCATGAATCGACTACTGGAGATTGGAGAGAGAATAGAGATCCTCGAACGTTTGAAAGGATATAATATGAACTCTTCGATCTTAACGGTGACATGTAGAACAACACACTACACAGGTCCTTTGTTCATATGAATTAAGAAACATTTTGTTAGCCTCTGTCTGTACTTTACACATGCAAATCCATGTAAAAAAATAACAATGCTCTATAGAAAAGTAACACTTTTGTCCAATGTACTTGCAGCTTATGGGAGTAATTTTTTTTCTATATATGCCGTAAAAGAGAAGAACTCAGCTAGGTGCTTTCGTCGAGTCAAGTCCCGCAAAAAGTAAGAAATTGGACGATTTGGGTTTGTACTCCAACCGAGATGGGTACACTAACACCAACACTGACCCGGTGCCGTAAGCTGCAGGGCGTGTGAACACTGAACACCCCCCTGCTCAAACTGCAATCGTGTCTTCCAGCCATGAGATCTTTTTTAGGCTCCCTTTTACCCCCAGCAAAACGCGTCGCCAGGTCTACGACCAACTGCTGCTACGTGCTTGGTAGGTCTTGGAACTCCCGAATTCAAGGCCCACGCGCGTTCCTACACGAACTCAATGCTACTACTAGCACAAACTGCATTGTTTCTTTCCCTCTTCACTTTGTAGTTTTAACAAGTCAAGCACGAGCTAGGGTCCAAATCAAGATGGTCTTGACACATCATGCATGAGATATTGTTAATCAACAACTGCTATGGGTACACTTTCTATGTTTCTACATTCAGATGTGTACCATGAATAGTTAGTAGTGCGTCCGAGTATTTTTGCCTGACCCAGTTCGGCATGAATCTAGAACTTGGCATGAGTCTAGGGCTAGGATCAACAGTCGGGAATGGTACCAATCAAGAAGCTCACGGCTTGGCTTGAATTGATCTCAAGCACTTTGAAGTTTGAACTAGTCCTACTAGTTGACAACTTGACATAGCCTGACCTGGCTTGCGAACCTCGTTTAGTGTGGCCACTTTAAATATGTCCTTGCTTGCTATAGAACTTGCTTGGATGATAGGGGTGGAACCAGCTGGGTGCTGGCACCCTAAAGTTTTTGAAAATTTTATATACACACTTGCTAGCGGAGATTATAATTTATCTAACTTCAATGTAATTTGATAATACTTAAAGGACTTAGATAATAATTATATTCTATGCCTTATGGTTGCTGAATTTTTTCTTAACTTAGCTAACAACTATATGGCATCGTACAATTGGTAGATAAAATACTTGGTCCTTTTATCACTTATGCAAACTTTTCCCTCAACTTAGCTACCAATCATTCATTTATGTTATTGTGATCGTCACGATGAGTGCATTAAACTAAGACTAATATTAGATATTTTAAATGAAAATTCGTACTATACAATCATCAATACTTACGTACTTTTTTTTAGATAATAGAAGATTACATCCCCGGCCTCTGCATCGTAAGATGCACACAACCAACAATACTTACATACTAAGCATGAATATAGTAAAAGAGGATTTATGGTTTTTTTGCTAGAATAATAGGATACTATTGAGCAATTATATATTTATAATAATTTATTTATCAAGGTTACGATTTGTTATCACTTTAAAAATATGTAATAAATATTTTGGCTTCATAGACACTTTCACGTAATGTGTAAATAGCCGTACCAAGATTAAAAACCAATGGATTGTCATCAGTGAGTACTATTCTCAACTGTTATCAACAATCGATAGTTATTATTTGTGTAATACTATATTACTAAGTGACAATAGTGCACCCCTAATTAGAATTTTCTGGTTCCGCCTCTGAGTTCAATCCCTGCCATGTTAATGTTCAAGCCGAGTACTTGACATGACATTTTATTATGGAAGTCATGCCCACGAAGAAATACCGCATATCCATCCTTGCACTGTAAATTATGTAATTACCATAAATGTAGGGTACAAGTGGTCTAGTACAACACATGCGGAACATCCTAATTGACTGATTGATAAACCGAGTTGATCATTAAACAGCCCGACTATGCTGAACAAACAATTGGGGTAAAATCTGACGGGCATTTAACACATTCGGGGCACTCCTTCGTGTCCTTGTCGCCTTGACATTCTGCACGACTGCTGTTCTTCAACCTCCCCTCTCGGCCAGACAGCGAACGAGACCGAGTCGTCCTCACGAACCGATCCCCGATCCAGTCCTATCCGTTTGCCCCATGGCAGTACATGATTATTAGCCGGCACCAGCTCACCACGACGGCGACGCGCGCTGGCGTACGAGTTACTTACTGGTAGCACGGGCGTGCGGACGGACGACGCCGAACCGAGAGGAGACCGTGCGCGTCGCGGGCTCGCGGCCGTGTGCTCCCCGCGCCCGCCGCGCGGCTGTGTCGCGTCGGGCCAAGCCGAGTCGCGGTCAATGGGGAACGCGGGATTTTGCCGCATGGTTGCTTGCGTAGGGCCTGACAGCACGTACGGTACGAGTGATGGAGTTTTCACTTTTGTATCTGGCAATTTGTTTTTGCAAATTTGATTTTCTTTCGGACGCAATTACAAAAACAGTACATTTTCTGACCACGGACGACACATGTTACATATTGCACTGTAGAGCATGGCAAAGGTACTACAAAGCATGCGCTCGGAAGGAGTAAGCTCGGCACCGTTTTAATTAAGCAAAATACATTAATTAAGCGGTTAATCAAGTGATAATTAATTAAGTGGTTAATTAATTGAGTAATTAAATGTCACAAAGTTCTTATCAAGTTGTGGGATCTTGGTACTTCCTAGTGTGGTCTTTAAGAGATGACTATTTTTACTATTGCGTTTAGAAAGAACTAGATTTAGCATATAAAAACTGTGATGGCTAGAAAAATGACGATACCCGAGTGATGGATAGCTCCGGGTGCCGTGCAGCGCACCTCAACGCGACCAAATCTACGGGTTTTGATGGACAGACGGGCGTGCCCATCCAAACGCACCGGATCGAATCACATAACCGCACGACGGATGAGACGAGTCCTGGAGTCCTGGGAGAACAGAGACGTCGGAATCTTGAGCCGCGGAGTTCACACTTCGCTGTGCGCTGTGAGAATTGAGCTCCCGTCCGTCGGAGCTGGACCGGACGGAGGATGCGTCGGGGACAGAAACGACACAGCCGGAGCCGGGTACTGCCTGTGCGGCTTGGTGGACAGCAGCCGTACCTGCGCACGGTCGCTACACGGGCGACAGCGGCTGGTTATCCGGAACTCCATTTGTATCTGTCCGCTACATACTCGTTTGGCAGCATTACCGTGTTGTGTGAGGATGAATTTGCTAGTGACAAAATCAAGCCCCGGTTGGTAGACTTACGAACGCGTGAGCATGTGAAGTTTCTCTGAAAACTATCTAAGCCAGGTTTGCAGAAAGAACAATATAAATTCAGTTTTTAGTAAGACTTTTTTTCCCCTCGCACGTGGAGAATGCAGTTAATTAATTGTTCGATCGAAACAGCACAAAAGATAGAGCATAATCAAGAAGGAATCTCACCTCAATTTCATTTTCGTGCTCTTGGAAAGACCACCTTACTTGCATCGCTCTGACTTTTCAGTTTAAATCTCACTGGACAAATTTGTCAGCCATCGTAAAAACGGAAGAAATTAAAGGTCAGAGTCTTTCTCGTCGAATAATCAAATCATCATGGAGGTTTCTTCTTTTCTTTATGATTTTTGAGCTAGAGGATAAACCAATGTTGGAGCTAAGGGCACAAAAAAGGTACAAAAACGTAAAGAAATACACATTGCATCAACAATGCCTTTTCATTTCATTGCAAGGAAGAAGCAGAGGCAACCAAGCGCATATTAGGTCATCTCCAACAGAGTGTGTATACTCATCACTCATCCGAAAAAATGGGGTTTCGCTGTGCTACAGTGTAAAAAAAACACAGTCCAACAGATCCCTCATCCCATTACCGAAAATTAGAGAAGGGAGAGAGAATCCTGAAATATCAAGATTCTCTCTCCCTTCCCCAATCCATTCTGCATCGTCTCGCAACCGCTGGCCAAGCCATCCCGCGCCCACGAGGAATGGGAGCCAACGCCCTGGAGGAGAGGTCGTTCCGCCGTGACACCGCTCCGTCCCGACCCACCTCTCCAGCTTGAGCAGTCGAGGAGGCGAAGCGTCGCTCCTTCCAGCGCTGTCCAAGAGGCAAGCCGGAGCTCCGCCACTCGGTCCTGTGTCGTTGAGTCGCCGATCCGTCCCACGCGCGAAGAGTCCCAGGCAATTTCCTCCCCCAGATCTAGTCATCGCCGTTGTCCTCTTCGACCTCAGTCGCCGCAAGGTATGAACCCTAACTGCTCTTCATCGTGTGTTTGTGGTGATCTGAGGTGGGGAAGAGGGATTCTATCGGTAGGCTAGTAGTGAGTTTTAGTTCTTTTGTTGGATTAAAGGGAACGGAAGAGTGATTCAGTTCATTTTCAATCACCACAGCAAGCAAATAAAAAGCATGAAATAGGCAAATAATTCGTGGCTTTCTCAATCACTTATTCTTGGCTGTGTTGTTTTCTTACATTCTTTAGCATTTTATTGTTTGCTGATCATACTATCTCAAATGGGACCCTTCCAAGTTAGGGCCAGTTTGGATGTGGGGGATTGGGTTAGGATCTAATTTAGGCCCTTGGTACTAATTATTAGGAAGTTATAATAACACTTACAAATAAGATGAAGAAACAAAGATTCAACTCACCTCTTTCTCAAAAAAACCAGATAGATCAAGGCATGAGGACATCCCAATGAGTTGAAAAGCATTGATTTGGTTAATTCTCGGGTTGTCTTGAATGTCATTATGCTTGTAAATATTAGATGGAGTTCAAGATTTACCACTTAGTTAAAACCATGGGATTACACAAAGAAATGTATACCAAGTCACATAGACTACCTCAGTCACATGTGGGTTGCCATCTATAATCATGTTATCGATATCATC
The DNA here is from genome assembly GCA_036346275.1 of Otatea glauca. NCBI lineage: Eukaryota > Viridiplantae > Streptophyta > Magnoliopsida > Poales > Poaceae > Otatea > Otatea glauca. The sequence continues at coordinate 45,680,196 of CM070712.1, read as the reverse complement.
ATCAAAATGCACAGTCAGAGTATAACCTTGATTGAACCAATCATGCACCCGTATTCCGTCCATATCTAAGCCGGTAATTGGGTTAGGATCCAGGATTTTTCGCAGCATGTCTTGGGCACTTGGCGAAAGCCATTTAGGAATACGAGCATCCCCCTTCAGAATCTGCGAATAATATCAATGTGTGAGATATTACGGCAGCAAATAGCCAAATTTTGCTACCGTAAGAATTGATTGCTTGCTTTATACCTTCTGATAGAGGACAACCATATTTTGGTCATCAAATGGAAGATTCCCTGTTAGAATCACTTGTAGGATAACTCCACAGGACCATATGTCAAATGGAAGATTCCCTGTTAGAATCACTAATAGAACTTATAATTTGACAAAAGGTATATTTGTAGTGTTCAATGTTCTTCTCTGCCCAACCTCATTTGCCAATCCATATATATGGCAGTTTTCACAAAAGGAGTGTTTAACATGGGCAGCCCACTCTACCAATTACCTGTACAATCCAAGCATATAAATCGGAAGACAAATGAAATACATAGGTCGAGCTTTTGTACTGTACATGTAAAAATATGTGCTCAAGTTTGTTAATCCCCTTCAAGTTTGTTAATCCCAATTAGTTCGCAACCATCTCCAGTACGTACGGGTAGTCCCCAAATTAGACCAAACAACAGAAGATCAAAAAAAAATTCCGGGAAAGAGGATAATTTGTTGGTGTCTGCATGACTTAAAGTTAGTATCGATGCCATACAAGGGAACCAACAATCCCGTGCTACTTACTGAAGGAGAATATATGACTACTTCCATGAGAACAAGACTTGGACCTCAGATCGTTCACAGGCTTCGCTTACACATCGATGGTCTGTTATTCAAGAAGCTGTGAACAAGTTTTGTGGGTATCATGATCGAGTTGAGCGTCGAAATCAAAGCGGGTTAATTGAGCAGGACAAGGTTGGTCTATAATCTATATAACTCTCCTATTTGTACATAGTTTGCTTATATTGTCGTTTGTGTGGCTGTATAGATCATGCAAGCTAAGACTTTGTACCATGAGGAAGAAGGGCGATCATTTGCGTTCTTCCATTGCTGGAATCTTTTGCAACACCATCCTAAGTGGTGTTCTCGGTTATCTCAGAAGAAGCAAAAGACATCAAGTAGTGCAAGTCTTGGATCTTCCAGTCCTGTTAGCTCCAATGCAATTCATGTTGATGACGTTCATCCTAGTTCAAAAATGATCACCTAAGTAGACCAATTGGACATAAGGCAGCAAAAGAACGATTAAGTCGAGGAAAAGAAGTTGCTCCAACAAGAAATCTTTGTATGGAGGCGTTAGAAAATTTTAGAAAGGAAAGAGGAGCTTGAGATTATGAAAGAGAGGAAAAAGATGAGCGATATGAACGACTGTATGCACAAGAACAGTGAAGATTGAGCAAGAGAAAGAGAGGCTTGAATTAATGAAAAATGAACTTGAATTGAAGAAAATGGTGGAGGAGAGAATTATGGGCGTTGATCTAAGTCGTTGCACTGAGCCACAAAAACAGTACTACATGAGTTTGTAGAGCGACATAATAGCTAGAAGATGTAATAGGTCAGGTTGAACCAATGTGGTTTCTTTTGCTTGAAGTCATTCAGTTTGTCCCTCAGTCGTGAGTTTGTGATATTTTGATGACTATCTCTGCTACATCTATTTGTGATGTATAAACTACCATGTGTAATGATTCTGCAGTCAGAACTGCATTCTGTGCATCCTTATTGCTCTCCTTTGGAAAATTGCTGACTTTTCTGGACATGTCCCATTGGCAAAGAACTTCTCAAAATTCCCAATGGAAAGGTAGTGTTGCTGCTTTAATGGACATGTGTAGTACTAGCTGTTCTTACGAGTAGCACTTCCACAGCTCCTAATTTAGGCTATTAGCTGGTATTCAATTTGGTGAGCACTGAGCACTTGGTTCCAATGAGCTTTCTGCAGCTTGCTTGGTTTGCATTTCTACTCAAACAAGTTGTTTTACATCAAGAGAAAAAACATACCAGAAAAAGAAAACCTGAACAAGAAGAAATTCCAATCTAAGCAAAAACAGAGTTGCCCAAAACCTAGGGTTTCAGATTTTGACAGGAAAGAAATAGAATGGTTCAACCTAGTTCGCGCCGGACCAATTCAAGGTGGTCCGCCGCACACATAGGATTTAAGACTTGTCCACGCAGGACTAGTCCAAGAGGTCCGGCGTAGAAGGAAAAACTTCTGGACAAAGAATTCAAGTGGTCCGGTGTAGAAGGAAAAACTTCTGGATAAAGAATTCCGTCATCACCTGATTCAGTCATCTTGCGAAGGTAATATCTTTTGATCTGTAGATCCGATCGAGTTGATTTTTATTGGGTTAGATTCATAATTGAATCTAGTTTCTACAGTTAAAATTTAATGTCAATCTAACAGTTGGATCTTCGGTAATCTTGTTTTTTAAGATAGGTCCGTCGTAGCCTTTGAAATCAGCTTCCATCATTATTTGATCTAGATTTGTTTCAGCCGTCTTGCGAAGGACATAACTCTCGATCCACAGGTCTGATTGAGTTGATTCTTTTTGGGTTAGCTTCAGAATCGAATATAGTTTCTACAGTTATAATTTCACATCGATCCAACGTACACATGAAAATCTCTGTCCGAACCCCGAAGCGAAGTTTGGTCTGGCATACATGTGCTAATTTGGTCTGGTGCAATAAGGTTCTTGTTGAATACAACTCAAGTGATCTGAGGTTGTTTGGGGTATTTCAAAAGTCGAAAAATTGATTTTTGCTTCCGCGCAATCATTCACCCCATCTGTTTGCTAGATTAGCAGGTCACGGAGTCATAAACTTCTTACGTTGCCATAAGTGCTCCACTAGATCATCTTGAAGCTGGTGGTGAGTTTCCCTATTCCGAATGGAACGATGAGTTTGAATAAACTCAAAGAGTTCAGGTGTATGTTCATGTGACACTGAAACTGTTTCTCCCATTCCTTCGTAATTGTAGTCAAGTGGTCCTCCGTCCCGCTCATCTTCAACTATCATGTTATGAATGATGACACATGCTGTCATGATATCTCTTAGTGTTTGTTGATCCCAAAACGTGCTGGACCTCGAACAATTGCAAAACGTGATTGCAGAACTCCAAAGGCTCGTTCCACATCCTTCCTAGCTGCCTCTTGAGCTTGGGCGAAATATTTCTTCTTATTCCCTTGAGGAGCTGGTATTGTCTTCACAAATGTTGCCCATGGAGGATATATCCCATCTGCAAGATAGTACCCCATTGTGTAATTGTGATCATTGATAGTATAACTCACTTCCGGCGCTTGTCCTTCCGCTAGCTTTGCGAAGAGAGGGGAACGGTGAAGAACATTAATATCATTGTGAGATCCTGGTAAACCAAAAAAGGCATGCCAAATCCATAGATCTTGTGAAGCGACGGCTTCTAGAATTATTATTGGCTTGTGTGCATGCCCAGTATACAATCCTTGCCATGCTGTAGGGCAATTTTTCCACCTCCAGTGCATGCAATCTATGCTTCCAAGCATTCCAGGAAAACCTCTTTCCTCACCGATTGCAAGTAATCTAGCAGTATCATTCTCATTTGGAGATCTCAAATACTCATCTCCAAAGAGGACAATGATAGCTCGCACAAACCTTTTAAGACTCTCTATGGCTTCAGCAATCCGTAGACAATCATCAATAGCATCTGCTGGTACTCCATAAGCTATCATCCGGAATGCCGCAGTTACCTTCTATAAAGAAGATAACCCGAGAATTCCAGCACAATTCCTTTTTTGAACAAAATAATCATCATGGGCTTCTATAGCATGCAATATGCGAAGAAATAGATAACGACTCATTCTAAACCTGCGCCGAAAAGAAGAATGAGTCATAGACAAGATGATCAACCAAAAATGCAAGGAATTAAAATATTTCTCATCGTAAACCTGCGGCGAAAGAAGGTTGGGCCGTAGACCGGAGGATCAGCGAAATAGTCTCGGTACAGCCTAGCATGCCCTTCCTCTCTATTGCGATGTACGTATTGATGGCCAAAAATAGAACCTCCATGGCGTCGAGCATTCACACTCTCATCTTGCTCCTGTGCTAGGTATGCTACTGTAATAAGAGATTCATCGTCGTCATCCGACGATGAGTCTTCTGAGAGAAAATGCTGAACTAAGTTCTGACGACTCATTGAGATATACTAGACAGTGAACATTCAGAAATGGGCAAGATTTGAAAGTGCATATGGCTATGTATATATATCCTAAAAATATAGCCGTTACAATATAGCCGTTATAATATAGCCGTTGCAATATAGCCGTTACGTTGACCGTTAGAATAAATTTCAAATTTTAAATTCCCGCGATTAAAAATAGCAGATCAAATTTTTTCTGGGAAAAAAAACATGGCTCATACGGCAGTTATGAAATATCATTATAATATAGGAGAGAGAAAATAGAGAGTGAGATATAAGGAATGCTGTTGGAGAGGGAAGAGATATATGGAAGGAATCTTTTTAGGAAATTCTGTATATAAGGATATAGGGATCTAGATTTAGAGAATGCTGTTAGAGATAGCCTTATAGTTAGAAACAACAGGCGAAATACGAAACTATGCACATATTTTAGCCTCCACTTAAATAAAATCCACTCGCTGTTTTAGACTTATAGCCCTCGATGGCCCCAACAAGTCGCTCTGCAATATTGCTCTGCAGACATCCATGTCAATTAACTGTCCTCGATTTCACTACGTCAATGACAAACAACTGGCCATTTTATGTGTCAAGCCCTTGACTCTGAAACTAGACATGACGCCGGCCCTGCGTTTTTGACAACTGAACTCTACACTAGCTGACTATTATTCAAAGTTGATTCTTCAACTAAAGCTGGCTGCAGTTGTCACTCTACACCGACACTCTACACAGTCATCACCCAGTCAAACCCAAACGAGGCTCAGGAAAACCAAACAATACCTCTAGTCCCGTCCTCTTGCTGCTCTTGGTGATCCTGTCCCAACCAACCTCACTATGCTTCCTCTGTAGCCAGGCTTGGTCCTAGGGGTCGTCCAGTCAGCCGTTCCATGCTCCAGCTCTTCACTGACCTGCCATAGCACCATGGATAGACACTGTAGACAGGACAGACGTCGCAAAGAGAGGAGTAAAACAAGACCAGGAACTGAATGACTGACTGGCCGACTAACTGATATTTTGTTCTGTCTACTACTTTAAGTTCACTTTAGTACTCAATGGACCTTGGAGAGACGCGAAACGTAGAAATGGACATTTTGTGTTCGCCGACCGCCAGAGTCACCCAGTGGTGATACAGCTTCAATAAGATTTTTAGTGTATTCCTTCTGTTACGTACTAACATCAGACTAATTACTTATGGATATCCTTGGGAAAGCTTCATTAGCATCTTCGCCGCGTGGGCTCACAAACTCTTCAACTGAAATAAAAACTTAACGGAAGTATGTTACTTGCACTCCTTCAATCGCTTCTGTTTATTTGGACGAACCATGCTGCACGCCTGCACCAAACTCTGGCTGCCAGCACCAGCTTCAGTCCCAGCCGACGAGATCGGACTATATTCACATTGAAAATCCAATCCACTGTGAAGCGTGAACCAAATATACTCAGCTTTCACGCAGTGGCAAGCACCACTTCATTTATCTTCTTCGTTCATTTAACTGTCACACATGGAATAGACATGAACCTTCTAAACTGGCGCAGTACAGAACGTTCAAACCAAGTACTGGTGTAATGGGCTATTGGGCTGGGCTTGAGCAGGCTACATCAAATATTTTGGACAGAAGCCTACAGAAATTTATTTTGCTCGTTGCCTAGTGGGAGAACGAATTTTTTTTTTAAATAATACTATTTTTATTCTATTTTACAAAAATAATATGCCGAAAAAAAAATTACAAAACTACCCAGTTGTCGCCATTTCAAATGGCGACGATAACTGTCGCCGCTTTGAGATAGGGATGACTCTCTGTCGCCATTTCAAATGGCGACAGAGAGCAACGTCACCTCATCGCCTATTTAAATAGCGACACTGTCTGTCGCCATTTCAAGCGGCGACAGAGAGTCTGTCGCCATTTGAAATGGCGACGCAGGCAGCGTATATATAAAGCGCGCCTGCCCTCGCTCGCTCGTGCCACCCCAAAAGCGCAGAGGAAAAAAAAAACAGAAAAAAGAGGAGAAGGAGAAGGAGAAGAAGGGGGAGGGAGAGGGAGAGGGAGAGGGAGAGGGAGAAGGAGAAGGAGGAGGAGGAGGAGGAGGAGGAGAAAGGGAGAGGGACTTCGAAGATCTGCATTTAAATCAGTACTATTTTTTTAAGTATTTAAATGTTGAATATGTAATATAGTAATCAGATTAAATAGAGTAATAATAGTTATTTAGGTAGATGACTTAGTTAGGAATGAGAACCTGATGCAAGTTGTTTAGCTAGTTGACTTAGTTAGAAATTTATATTTATTTCGGTAAGAATAGATGTTTAGTTAGATGAATTAGTCAAGAATTTATAGTTATGTCGGTATGGACAGATGTTTAGTTATGCGACTTAGTTAATAATTAATTTTCGATGTAGAGATGACCTAGAGGTAGGGATTAAAATTTTGATTGTAATAATAGTTTTTTTATTAGAGATCATGGATAAATTTTCAATTAACTGGAAATGTAGAATCCAAATTCGGTTATTTGTGTATCGAGAATTCGGAGATGTCATGTAGAGTTGGGTGGCTAAAATTGTCGGGACCAAATATAACTCAATCATAGAGGTTCTGACACATTAGTTTAGTTATGTTCTCATAGAAATTTGAAAATGATCACAGAATCTAAAGAATTTGTAAGAATTGAAATATCGCAATCGCTTCGATTAAAAATTTGTGATCATTATTAGTCGTACAATGTAGAGTTAAATTGTGCAAATGTTAAGAATTCGATGAATTTGCATGACGGTATAGATGATAGAGTGCAATTTAAAATATATTATGGAGAAGGAGTTCGCATATGGGTGTTGAAGGGTAGATCTAAGTCATTTCGCAAGTGTAGAGGCTAGCATGTCACGCGCAGAGAGCGTTCATGGGCTACGGTTATGAGATGGTTGTACCACATGTTCTCTTTGGACCGTGAATTGCATGATCTGAAGTTACATGGAGTAGTTTGTCAAGAATAGATTGCACGTACTGGGAGTTAATGGAAATGAGAGGGCCGAAATCTTGGAGTTCGTGCGTAAGAATTGCAATCGAGAAAGGATGGCCATTAGTGTTATTGGCACAAGCATTTGAGAAAGTCAATACAGGGCATGCGACGCAGCAAGAGGTTGTTGATGAAGAACCAGAGGAAGTTGGGAGAGCAAGACAAGTAGAGAAGGCTTAGTAGAGCGGGATGTAGGTTCGGGATCAAGACGGTGCAAGGTGGGAGAGCCGATGTTGCAACGGAGAGGTTCAAGAAGCAATGGGCATGCGACGAGGCGAAAACATTGAGTCGATGGTCGGGCGATGGACATAGAGAATGAGGACTATGAGGCTTTAAGTAATGATGAAGCCGTGAAGATCTATTCCCGCAGAGTGGGATGAGTATCCGTTCGACAGTCGGTGGTGAACGATGATGAACAGCTTCCTTCGCAGATGATCGAATGAGGTGAGAAAAGATGCAATTTACAAGAATAAGAGTGAGGTTCAAGAAGCGAATAGCATGGTCGATGTCGCTGCGCAGAGCCTTCAAGGTTGTAAAGTCCGATCGGCGGGTGTATGATGTAAGATGCCGACGGAGGGTTGCCCGTGGCGCGTCCATGCGTACCAACCTAAATGGGACACCATTTGAAGTGTTCTATAGTCGCTCCACATACATGTGTACTAACGAGTCTGCGCAATCACATCGAAATATATCATCGCTTTATTGCCAATGCAATGTACGGAGAGATTGTAGGCAACCTAGATTTAGAGCCACGGGCCATCGTACTCGCAATACAACAGAGGTTCCAAAAGATACAATAAGCTACGCGAAGGCATGGAGAGCAAAGCGAAGGCATTGGAAACACGGTTCGACGCACGAAGACTCCTACCGAACTTGCCGTGTTTGCTTAGGTGATAAAGGACCGAAATCCGGAACTTATGTGGACATTTGTGAGCATCCTTCGCAGCTTCTGCGGAAGATGGTTTTGAAGCGAGCATTCTTCGCTTTAGGTCCATGCATCAATGCGTTCGTGCATTGTCGCCCTTTGTTATGTGTCGATGGGACATTTTTGATCGGTAAATACAAAGGCGATATTGACCGCCATAGGAGTGGATGGCAATAATCAAGTTCTCCCGTGGCGCTTCGCATTTGTGGAGGGTGGAAACACGATAGTCGGCATTGGTTCCTACGGAATGTCAAAGCGGTGTCGTTCATCGCCGCCCGGAGTGTGTATCATACACGATCGGCATTCCGGCTTTTGAGGGCAATTATTCGATTGCGGCAAGGTGTGGATGAGACTCATCCATGGCCCGATTTGCGTAGTAGGTGGTGCAAGCGTCATATGGGTGCCAACTTCTACAAGCGCTTCAGAACAAGGAGCTAACAAAGCTTTTCAAGAGGCTCTGCGACTGAACCAGCAGAGAAAGTTTGATGTACTGAAGAAATTGGATGAGCCGACATCGAGGCACACAGCAGAGGCAACGAAGAGGCAGCCCCACCTTAGGGAGGCCCCAACGCGCTAGAGGAGTTACCCACCACCCTCCCCACCGGTTCAAGGAATGGAAGGGCTCAAACGCTTCTCGAATGGATAGAGCATGAGCCTAGGAGAAATGGGCTCGCTTTACGACACCGATGGTGCAAGGTATGGTGTCATGACAACAAACCTTGCGGAGGTTTACAACTGGGTGATGCGAGGTTGAGACCCCTTCCTTGGTTGGTATTGTTGAGGTGTTCTTCGTGGCATCACAGTAGTTCGTTGATCGCCATGCAAGGGCGATCACGCGCATGAACGATCCCGCTATGAAGTACTCGGAGATGATTTCGCATACATGGAGGACAAAGGCAAGAAGGGGAGATGCACGAGCAACGAAGATGGGTACGAGGGAGCTCCGCTTCGAGGTGATGTGCAGGAGAAAGCCGGTCGTGGGACGAACCGACGAAAAGTTGCTCACGAATGCATCATACACAGCAAACTTGTGTCCGCACTGCAATAAGCCTCGCCTATTACATGTGCCATGCTCCCATGTTATGGCTGCTGCTCGATGATTCACATGGATCCGTATATTCATGTCTCAATTCTTTAGTAAGGAAGCCGTGGTCGCAACTTTGAGCGTGAAATGTACGGTTTTCGAGTGGTGGGTTTATTCACGAGCACAAAAGCCGGGAGGATACACGTTGGGTCCCGCATATGAGTATGCTAAAGGAATGGGAAGAAGGCAATCCAGCGTATAAGGAATGATATGGACGCCACGAAAGTGGCCGCCAGCGAAAGAAATGTTCTACTTGCAAGAGACAGGCACTCTTTCAAAAGTTGCCCAAGATTGAAGCCGTGAAGTGTTATATGTTCTTTTAGATCTTGAACTATGGTTTACTTGATGCACTAGAATTTCATTTTGCTTGTATCGAATTAAACGTGTGGTCAAAATATGTAATACTGAATGTTATTGTACTTGATTAAATGAGAGTGTAGTATGTTGTATTCATTTTGTATCTTTTAACGCTTTGCACATAGATGAACATTTTTACTTCCATGTATTACGTGTGCTCTAAATTATGACAAGACTGCTCCATTCATATTCTATTTGTATTTGTTGTATTTATTTTGCACCTTTTTACACCTTATGTAACATAAACATTTTTATTTGCGGGCATGGCGGGCGACAATTTATGCGAGTTGCTTGACCCATCGGTCGACGCGACTCACCGGAGCCGTTTAGCGACGCTGCCCCGCAGGATGGGAGGCGGCCTTGGAGCTTGGGGCTCTGCGCTTGCGCACCCCATGAGCGCGGCGCCTCGATCCGCGATGGATCCCGAGGTTAGTTCAATTTCGCCGCAGTTGTTGTACTCATGTCCCTTCGACACCACAATAATACTTCTCACATTGTTTTGCGTGTTGAGGACGGTGGCCTACTACCTGCTGCCGTATGGTCGAGGCGACCGCCGCGGATCGCGCAGGACCGACGGAGTGCCTCTAGGCGGTTCCTTACGACAGAGCTTGCTTGGCGCTCTAGTGGACCGGTGGCGGCACGAGACCCACACCTTTCACCGCCATGTGGTGAGATGGCGCCGACACTAGAGGACGCCGCTTACCTCCTGGCCTGCCTCTCGGGAGATGCGGTGGTTCTGCAGACGCCCACCCAGAGTGGCGGCGATATCCTCCATCGGTTCCTGGGGTGCTACCCGGCCACAAGACACGACTTTCACAAATGCAAGACGGTCCGACGCAATGGTGGCTTGTGCGATTCTACGTAAGCACGATTTTTCCTTGTCGATCTCGATTTAACTCACCGTGTGTGATTTTCATTGCATTTACAACCTAACCATTACTTTGCGGCCGAGAGGATGGTACCCGAGTCGGGAGCGGTAGTCGCCCGACTTGAGGCGTACCTTCCGTGGCTCTTCGGTGGGTCTTGTTCGCTTTCGTCGCGCGGGACACCGCCGACAGCACATGATCCATTTGCGAGGACGATCGCCGACGCCGACTTGGAGGAGATCCGCACTGGCAGGGACCTACGGTATTTGCCGCGACGCATCGATCCTTTGTGCGACGGGTGTCGTCGCGTGTCCGACTCGTCCCACTCTCGCCGCCGCCCTTTGCTACTGCACTGTGGTCGCTCGAGAGGTTCCAGATCGGACGACCAGCGATAGACTCGCCGACCACCGCGCAGACTTCTACAGGTTCCCGGGGCGAGGTTGATCGTCCGACGATGGGGACATTGTGGTGTCGCCGACAGTCGATATACTTATCGTAGCCGTATGTTGTTTTTAATTCTCCACGTGTTGTACTAACGCTCATCGCCGTGTTTTTTTGCGTACCGCGGTTCACCCTTCTGATGACGCACGCCGTACCCTCGATGCGTAGCGATGTTGGTCCACTCACGGACGATCGCGTCATATGGCGCCCTACGCTCCCGAGCTTGTGCAGCACGTCGCGCCGCTTGCGCAACTGTCATTGCAGCGGCATCACTTGACGCGGCGTCTTGGTTGACCGACGTCACTTGGTGTTCGACGTGTTCGTCGAGCCGTCACGCCGCCACCGCGCCTTGAGGCGCTTTGGTCTACGGCAGCGCTCCAGTACCCACAAAGCGCCGTTCCCCAAAGCGGCCGTGCACTCGTTCGATTTCTACATTTTTCCTTCGCTAGTACTTACGATCTCGGTGGCTTGCGAATTAATGTTGCGCTTTCGCTTTTGCGATTACACACGCAAAGGCTTCGCTTCAAGACGCAGAGTGGGCAACGCGCATGGTACCTCATGCGCGGCGATGGGCACCGGCTCTTGCGGATGTGATCGACGAGGCGCGCCTCTACGACCACGCACGACGCACGACGATATATCGAGTGGTACAAAGACGCGCGCCCGCGTTCGAGTTGTGCGTGTCGTGAGTCACCTCCGTGCACGATCCGACCACTCCGACACGCACCCGCCCAACCGGACTCGCTTTCCACCGCGCGGTTCGTATTCTCCATTTGTCATTCAACGTAACGCCTTGAAAATTATGCCAACTAACTAGCCTCTTTTCGTTTTCGCAGAGCGACCTTGCCGAGAGGCACACGAGGCGTCGGCGTTACTACAGCGGTCGGTGCCACCCATACGATAGGGTCACAGCAGACGGCCTTCGGGGGCGCCGCGCCATATTCAGACTTGACTTACCGTCGCCGTACACCGACGTCGTGTAGGCGGCCCAGCGGACGACGTGGTACAGATCCTCGCTCGTTAAATCTGTCATGACGAGGCCGACACAGCGAGACCCGACCGCCGCCGTCCGACTGCGCCTGGGGCTCCACCGTACCGGACCCTGCTGTCATTCCGATGACCGCAGTACATCAGCGGTCTCTTTTTCATATATTTTGTTGTTCACATAACGTGTCGTTCTAACTTGAAAAGTTTGTCAACGGCCGATCCCGCCGACCAGAGCGCGAGCACCTCGGGGACTACTGTACTTTCGGACGAGGACTTCGACTTTCTCGTCGATCCTTATCGCATCCACGGTGTGGTACTTCCTACGTCGCACTCGATCGGCCCCTACCCGTCTCACCGACACAGACGCCTTCGCTCTCTCCAAATTTCCCGCCGGCCTCCTAGGAGTACTCGTGGGCGGGCCCCCGACCACCACATATCCGTCTGGACATGTGCGTGTCAGAGAGGCCCGGGACCACACGAGGTGTTGCACCGCCAGCAGGGCCCTAGCTATTTTGTTTCTTTTACACATGATGTACCGTAAACAATCTCGTCTTTTACTTCCTTAGCTCATGTAATATCACATATGTTAGTTTTATTTATGAAGTTTTGTGCTATATATAATCTTTTACTTAGTGGCGCTATTTGTAAATATGCTACCAAGACCTTTGTCACGTCGATAGGACAAACACACGTAGCTACTTTGTCGGTCATGATGCGACAAAGACGTTCTTGGCAACTATCCCAAATAATTGCTTCCTTTCATATATTTTGTATCAACACAAAATGATGCTTTATTTCCTCATATTACGTCAAATTCAAATATAGAATTTTGTTTACATAAGTTATGTTATATTACGATATGATCACTATAGCTTTTAGTGGATTCCGTAAAATAACAGTTTACATGATAAATTATGGAGTAATAGCCCAAACACCATTCGACATATGTACGACCTTGTAGCAGACTTTCCACGCGATTAGACAACTCACGGCGCAATGCTTTCAACCTTTTCAGCCGATTTGACCACACGCGACAGACCTCTTTGTTTCGCACACAAACTTTGTCACACATGCAGCCGATTCAATGTGACCACTCAACGCCTACTTTTGTTCGTGATGACAGGTCGTGTGGCTTTTCTCGGATGGTGACAAATCGTGCGACCTTTCGCAGAAGGTGACAAAGCGGTGCGGCTTTGATGATGGGTGACATGTCGTGCAGCTTTTCACAGAGGATGCCAGGACGTCAAACTGGACAAGTGTTGTAGTCGTGCGGAGTAACCACTCACCACAACTATAAAACCGGCCTAGGGTTACACATCCAACACCACCAAACAAGCAATACACGCCATCTGAATCTACACAAATTAGGGCACGATGTCGTTCTCTACCGTCGCCTCTTCAAGCATAAGTCATCCCGCCGAATACCCGGATACCAATGGCGCACGCCCGCCTCTGCCGGAGTTGCCTGCACCCAAACGCGATCGCAACCTTCCGGCGAAGATGATGCAATCTACCCACGAGAGACGGCGCCACGCTTCACTCATCAAGCAGTTCGCCCTACCGGTAAACCTACTTGTATCCATAAAATACAAAGCTAACGGTACTATTTCACGATCGTTCTTTCCTTTCTCAAAGACAAGGACCGGTGTTGCTTCTTCCAATGGATCGACGGCCGAACGACGTGACTACGAATTTGTCTACAATCGCCACGACGCCGAACCCGCTTCGCCGAGAACTTCAACCGGGGGAGGCGCCAGATACGCCCTGTTCTAGAGCGACGAGTTCGGGCCGATGGGCAAGAGGCCAACCAATCGGTGAGTTTCATGCGACGAACCCATGCTTCACTCACAAAGTAGTAATTCTAAACCAGTTCATCCCATACAGAGTTCAAAAGAAAATTGCGAAATTGCTCGAGTCAAAGGAGAAACCTCCTCAGGGCCACCGAAAGCCACGACTTTTGCGAACACGGCCTTGAGCGATGGTTGATACCGCCACGATGAACTAGCGGATCGGAGATTCTACCGGTGCCCTTGGCCGAGGATGAATGGTGCGGCTACTTCAATCGGTGGACCCGAGACGCACCACCCACATCTCAAACTTCCGTATGGGATAACCGAGGAGCAACCCTCCCGTGGTGCTACTACCGCCTAGAAAAGCGGACCCGAGTACGCCTACGGTGTTATTCAACGGCCAACGCGGCATACCGCATTGATTGCGGGCACGCCTTCGGTTGTACAACGATAAGCCCAACACACACCTCCCGCACCATACGGTGGAGTGCGAGCGAAACAGAGCGGCGTCTCGCAAGTGTCCGCTAACGCCAACACACCGAGGTGCAAGAGGTACCTCCTCTCGAAGAGGAAGGGACAAGGGAAGCGGTGGCCGAGGTCCGCACCACGCAACAAATCCTTGACGCGTTACGCACACATCCGGAACCCGGTGGTAATAACATAAGGGGCGCCGAATTGGGATGACATGCCCATGTGGGAGGCGTAAATCCACATCAAAAGACCAAAAATTACGCCTTACACACCCGAGACGTGCGGCATAGGCCACCCATTCGGCGACACACAGGAGCACCGCGGATCCCATGGAGTTCTTTCATAGTGGGATTGAGCGGTGTTCGAGGACAAATCTCCAAATTTACACGGTCAAGTAATATGCGTAAAATGTGGGACATCATTCGCTTTACCGGATAGGCGAACGATCATTTGTTCAACCATGACAACCAATGCTTTCGTTAGTTAGTTCGGCAAGCAATTTCACATCGTTGTAATGCCCTTGCAATATAATCTATCTATTGCTTATTTTATCATCCTGAACTTTCGATGTATGTGCCCTTATATATATGTTCAACAAATAATTTAAGTGCTTCGTGAGAACTATTTATAACATGCGTTGTTGTCGACTATAATACTTAGGGTTGTTGCACTAGTGGAAATTAGATGCAAAGTAAGGTGTAAATTAAATATTTTCCCGAATATGGTAGTGCACATATCAAAGAGCAAATCTGGTCTACTCTTCCTAAAAATTACATTTAAACATTAAATTTTACGGTGAAAAGTCTAAAAATCATTCTCCCGGATCTCGATTCGCACTCTTTTAATCTCCTCTCGTAAAACATCACAACAACTAATACCGACTTTTTATTAACTACACTACACTCATAATTTACATACATTGCAATTCAAATAAAAAATGGGCTAAACCTCTCATCGCTGTTTCAAACGGCGACAGAGAGTTCTTCGCTATTTCAAATGGCGACACAAAGTCTGTCGGTTTTTCAATCGGCGACAGACTCTCTGTCGCCATTTGAAATGGCGACAGAGAGTCTGTCCCTATCTGAAACGGCGACAGGCTGTCTGTCGCCATTTGAAATGGCGACAGACTTTCTGTCGCCATTTGAAATGGCGACAGCTGGGTAGTTTTGTAAAAAAAAAAATTCGGCATATTATTTTTGTAAAATAGAATAAAAATAGTATTATTTAAAAAAAATTCGTGGGAGAACTATGATATGAATTCGGTCAAATACAGAGAAAGCTCATGGATAGTAGGAAGCCAATCCTGAGACGTGTAATGTTATTTTTCTATCTAAATATACTCTTAATCAGTTCCAACCAAGTGGGAAGTCATGGAGCTCCGTTAAGCTATACTTTCTGTTTTGCTGGACCGTTTCAACAGCTAGCCATGGATTTCTTTGAGGCCGTTCAGAACCTCAGTTGTGCACTTGTGTATACCTGACAATCAGGCATATACAAAATGAAGTATGTGACTACATTCTGGACAATCTTAAAGCTAATCTTAGACTTAAAGTCGGTTGGTGCATTTTTTTTTGGCAGATTAATACAATGAGTTAGAGTTGCCCTGAGTCTACCTGAGACTGTTTATCGGACCAAGTCTGGTTTACACTTCAAGTGCAGAAGGAAACTTGCCGCTTTTTCTATGATGACGTTACTATAAACATCCCAACATAACTTGACATCCATGTAAACACCAACATGAATATTTGCGCACTTACTCTTATGCCTTAGCTAAGCACAAAATGTTTAATTCAAACTCTGAGTAGCACAATGTAGATAGCCCCGCTATTGCAAAACACCTCTACAGTAATTCATTTATAATTTATTTCCATATCCTAACGTACGGGTACCATCTTCAATACACTTAACAGAGCAAGATCCATGGAATGGGTTTACAACTAATGATCAATAGAAGAAACTATCCATGATTTGCAGAATCACATTGGCCAAAATTATCGCAAAAGAATGAGCTTCGGTAGCTAATGGGCTCAACTAAAGAATCAAGCTCCCTAGCTGCAATACAAAGCAATCCACAACTCACACGACAAATTTTGAGCCAAATTTATCTCATCTGATCTAAAACTACTTCATGTTCGAACCCAAAATAAGTATCAGCGAAAGAGAAACATCCCTATCTCCCACAGCTAATTAACACAGAAGCGCTCATCAGAACACAATTACTCTTAATCCCATATCCAATAGTTCAATGCCGCCTACTTGACAGCTCAAATCAAGAGCTTACAAGTAATGATGAATAATAGAACAGACAGGTTTTACGGGTGCAACTAAAATCAACACCCGATCACCCATCATAATGTACACAAACAAATTAAAACATACAAACCCAATCACTCGAATCTGACTGAAGGCTACAGCCGAATGAAACAGGCACGAATCAATCGAGAAAGCCGGTCTTCCGCCACACGGCATTGCGTACCTGGCGAAGGTCCCTCCCCTTGAGCGTGCGCCCGGCGCCCTCCAACACCGAGAACGTGGTCATCGGCGACTCCCGCGCCCGCACGCGCGCCACCATTTCGTGCGGCGGCAGCATCTCGTCGTCGTCGTCGTCCGCTTCACCCACCACCGCCTCCACCGGCGGCCGCCGCAGCCGCGCCGCAGGGACGTTCACCGGCGCAGACTGCGGCATATGCGCCGCCGGCGCAGCCGCCGGGCGGGGGATGGTGGGGATCATGCGGGAAGGAGCCGCCGCCGGGGAGGCGGAGGACGACAAGGTAGACGAAGAAGATGGAGGCGGCGAGAGAGGGCGGCGGCGCTCGGGAAGGGCTTCGAGGATGCCCTCCGGCGGGCGGCGGAGGCGGGGGAGGGGGCTAGGGTTTGCAGCCCCGCGGATGGAAGATAGGAGGAGGGGGCTGCGCGCCGGCTGCGGCCGTTCGGGGGATCCGGCTCCCGAGGCGAAGAGGTCATCCTCGTCGAGTTCGAAGGCCGTCGAGCCGGGTTGGTCCCCGGCGGCCCCGGAGTGGAGGAAGGAGCCGAGGAAGCGCTCGCAGTTGGGAGAGCTCCTGCGACGCGCGCGGTCCATGGTGCGGCTAGGCTGGGCAGGTGGTGTTTCGGCTGGTGCCGGATTTGCGTGCGAGGGAGACGTCACTGGCGGGAGGCGGCGAGACGGCGACGACAAGCGGGCAGGTGATCACCGCAGTAAAGGGTAGGGATGCGTGCCGATGCGGACTTCGGGGCCACGAGTCTTTGGGAGTCTGTCTGGCCTTTGGGGAAGAAGAGGGGCAAGATCACGTTTCAAAAACCGTTTTTTAAAAACAAATTGGTAAAAACCATCTGTTAGAAAATCGATAAAAATCGAGCGAAAATCCGTAGAAATCGAAGAAGTTTGAATTCATTTTTTTTAACTTGATGGTCAAACAACGGTGGAAAAAAAATCGAGCGATTTTCACCAATTTTCGATAGATTTTTTGAGCGATTTTTTATTTTCAGCACACGAAGGAAAATTTAAAAACAAATCAAAAAATATATGAAAAAATTAAAAACAATCCAAATTAATCTATGAAACACCCCATAGAAATTGAAACAATTTTTGAAATCGATTATTGCTTCTAAAAAATCCAAAACAGCAATTAATGAAAAGGAACAAAAACACTGTCATATTTTTATAAATACTTAAAAGATTTATTATATTCTGAAATTTTAATTTAACCATAATTAGTTCCAAAGGATCATGTAATAAAATTTTTAGAAATATTAGACTTCGTTTATTAACCATATAAAATAAAAAAATAGAAGAGCATATACAATGATAGTAGCACTTTCAGAATTTTTTAAAAATACACAAATTTGATCATCATCTTAAATTTTACAAAATCATTATAATTATGTTAGAACATCACACAAAAATTTATAAATATTATACTTCATTTTGTGCCTCTAGAAAATAAAAACTGAAGAGCATATATTTTAACATTATCACTATCAGAATTTTATAAAAATATACAGGTCCGATAATCATTAGAAAATTGTATAGCATCATTAGAATTGCCTCAGAACCTCACACAATTTTTTTAAAAAACTAACACGTGTTGCTAAATTTTTTCAAATTTTTTAAATTTACATTTGAACCTCACGGTTTACCGAGTGGTTTCAAATTGCGAATCAGCTCGAAACGGTTGGTTTCGCAAAAACAGACCGATTTTTTATGGTTTTGCAAACCCGGGGCAAGATCTTATGCTAGGTTTCGAGATTCGTGCAGTGCTCCGACGGCACGGGTTCTAACTTCTAAGTTCTGAGCATGCATTGTTTTAGCAGAAAATTTTTTAGTAGGAATCAAAACTTACCCATAGTACATCTAAAAACTTGCCAATTTTTGTAGAGGAAACATTGTAAGAAAGAGACAAATAACTGACGGCACTGAAGGAGGCCATATCGATCGATTGCGAGAGAGGAGGCAAGAAAGGTGGAGGTAGGCTTAACCATACCGAATCAGCCTGGAAAATCAACAACCCCTCGGTATCAATTTTTGTCGAAAATCAGTAGAAACTGAACGAATTGTAAAGTCAAACTTTTTGAATTTGGCAGTAAAAAAAGGGCGAAAACAAAAATGAAAACGATCGGTTTTCGATCGATTTTGTTCGATTTTCATTTGGTTTTGTTCGATCTTTGACCTATATTGGCACACTCAAGGATCAGTTTTTGATTTTGATTTTCCATCAATTTTGTTAGATTTTCAACAGGTTTTGCTTGATTTCAAACGGTTTACATCGAAAATCGGCACACTCAAGAAAAAATGAAAAAGATTCAAGAAAAATTCAAAAAAAATGCAATTTTTTTAATAAAACTCAATTAATATATATTATACCTCGGAGAAATTTCAATAATTTTTTAATTCATTTAGTGCTTCTAGAAAATAAAAAATAGTAATTAATGAAAAGGAACAGAGACACTCTCAGATTTTTATAAAAATGTATAAGCTTGATCGTGCTCTAAAATTTTAATGGTATCATAAAAAGTGTCCAATGATCTTGTATGAAAATTTTAAGAAATATTAGACTTCATTTATTACCCCTAGAAAATAAAAATAGAAGAACATATACAATGATAGTAGCACTATAAAATTTTACAAAAATTTACAGGTCTAATCATCATCTAAAAATTTTATAAAATCATTAGCATTTCCTCAGAACCTCACACAAAATTTTTCAAAAATCTATAACATGATTTGGAAGCTCAATTAAATCAGGAATTGCTTATTACTTTGCCCCTTTTTTCTTTTTTCTATTATGTATATCCGGATTTGCTGAAAAACGTCTACTAAATTCATTTTTTCAAAAAAAAAATCATCTCAGATATGAAAATATATTAATACTAATTGTAGGAAAATTTTGGTTAATTTTTTTTTCTGAATTTGAATTAGATCGATTTACCGATCGGTTCCAAATATCGAGCTGGCTCGATACGGTCGAATCAATTTTTGTCGATTTTTGAAACCCTGGATGGAGGTGGGCAGCCAACGTGGGTCGGAGGATGGTGGGTTGGTTGCAGCTAAGGCCGGCAAAAAAGCTCGCTAGCGATCAAATCAGAAATACTTTGATTACTTAGTTAATAGGTTCATAATTGAAATCAATTCATATCGAACAAAAAAAATATTTATGAGACTCGGCTCGATAATGGCTCATTAGTTTGAATTTGAAATAACCACTTAAATGATAAATAAAATAATTTCATGTTAAATATATTAATTTTGAAAGAATTTCGATAATAGCTCTCGATAGCTAGTCCTTCCCAATTTGCAACATGGAGAGAGAGAGAGGCATCACAGTAGGGAGTCGACAAATGCCAAGATGAACAAGGAGGCGATGCTTACGGGGGAATGGAGCGGGGGAGGCTGGGTGTGAAGACATGTCAAATAGGGATGAATGGATGGATGACCGGCACGTGGTAATTCTGACGTCACTAATTTGCTGGTGACTTCGTATGCAGCAATGGCAAAAGTTGTAGAGAAAAACCATAAGTTTTACGAATTATCAATATTTGGCTAAAATTTATAGCTAATGATTTGGTAGTTAAATGGTCTCTCTTCCAGCCAAGTCATGCTACAGGTCATGGATTGTTAGGATCGGCGTGATTTTGTCTTAAAAAATAATCGACACAATTTAGTTCTTTCTAGTCCAGTTATAACAGAAGTCAATTCGTGGGAAACGTATATGCAAGTATTGCATTAAGTAGAAGTATCAAAATTTTGAGTACAGAGTGTTTCGGTATTATAAAATGAATAGAGAAGTGTCATGAAGGGAATTCAGGGAAACAAGTGGATGTCTACATGAGACTCCAAGGTTCAAAATTTTGGATTTCGGACCACCCCGAAATCTCAAGTACCGGCTAGGAAAAAAAATTTTAAAATGCTACAGTAAAATCCAAAATTTCGGTTTTTTTAACGAAATTTCGTGTTTTTTTGGCCGGTTTTGAAATTTTTAGGGCCGGATTTGGTCCAATAACCCTTAGGAAAGTCATCTCCTATGAAAATTTGTTGAAAAACCTAATTTTTTAAACATTTTAAAATTTTGGCAGAAACACTGTCAGATTTTTATAGAATTGTACAAGCTTGATAATATTCTTAAAATTTTATGGTACTATCCTTATTAGTTTAGGATCATACATAAAAAATTTCAAAATAATTTAACTTCATTTGTTATCTTTAAAAATCAAAAACATAATGAACATAATTGGGACAGTTATATTGTCAGAATTTTATAAATTTTCTTGAGTGTGATTATGATCTAAATGTTTTTTGAGAGATTAATAATTGACTCAGTACCATTATATAAATTTTTCAAAAAATTTCAACTTTTTTTGTTTGGTCAATAAAATCTATGTAAGTATTGAACTTCGTTTGTTATATTATATTTCAAAAATCAAAAACAAAAGAACATAAATGGTACTGTGCCTTGTAAGAATTTTATAAATTCACTGGAGTGTGATCATGAATCACAATTTTTATGGGACATTAAGAACTTCCTTATCACCATTCTTTAAAATTTTCAAAAAAATTTATGGTTTACATAATTTTTCATTTTGTTCAAGTTTGCCGGTAAGCCTTTTAACATGGCAGTAGTACTGTTCGAATTTTTAAAAATTCATAAAATTTTATAATCATCTGAAAATTTTATGAGATAATTATAGATACATTATAACCATGCACAAAAAATTTCAACAGTTTCTAACTTCATTTGTACCATTTTCCATTCGGATCAAACTTGTCGGTCAGTGTTCTATCAGGACAGCGCCACTCTCCGACATTTTAAAAATTCCTCACATGTGATAATAAGCTGAAATTTTTATAAGAACATTATTTATGGATCATAACCATGCAAAAAAAAATTCAACAGTTTATAACTTGATTTTTACCATTTTCCATTCCAATCAAACTTGTCGGTCAGTGTTTTATCAGGACAGTATCACTCTCCGAATTTTTTAAAATTCCTCAGATGTGATAATCAGCTGAAATATTTGCGAGAACATCAGCATTGTGTCAGGAACCTCAAAAAAAATTAAAAAAATTAAATAACGTTTAGACCACTTTTCAGCCAGTGCAAAAAACCCCAAAATTTTGGGTTTTTTCGTCGAATTTCGGTTTTTTTTTTCGGATTGGACCGGATTTGAATTTTCAAATTCAAATTTCGTCTGAAATAATTTCAAAATTTTGTTATCCGGCTTGGGACGAAATTCATTCCGAAACCGAAATTTGAAACCTTGTGAGACTCAGCTTGGCTCATGGATGCAACATCTTCAAGAGAGCCAACAGCCAAGCGGTTGGTTGTGCCTTGCATTAGTAGATACCTTTTTTTTTAGAGGAGAGTGTTTTTTTTGTTACATAGACTAGATCTATAAATCGACTAGAATAATTTTAGATTTTTTGCAAGGAAATAATAGGTTTAGATCAAGCTAATAAAAGAATACAACTACATCGAATTATTTAAATAAAATTCTCGTGTTCTAAGTGGGCTTAACTGAGCGGAGCGGACCGGTCTTAAACGCAACGTCCCGGATCCAATAACATCCGTCTGTAATCTAGTAACTAACAAACTACTCTCTAGTTCTAAATTTATAAAGTATTAGCATGTAGATCTAGAAAATATTGAATATCAATAAATTATTTTAAATTATTATCTCTAATCATTATAATCTTACTATTTTTATATTTAGAACAATTATAAAACGGTATACCGTCCATAGCATTTTCAACAGAACAGTGATAGACCGTTTAATCTTTTGCATCTAACATCTATTTGGCTTCTATCCTATTCTTTATATAGCTTCTTACATCCAGAACCACTTGATTATTTCTTCTTTTTCTATCTCTATCTCACTTAATGGTTTTTCCCAAAAAAAAATCAAAGGCATTGAAGCCCCAAATCAACCTTGTCGCTGCCCCCTCCTCCCTTTTCTTTTGTGCAATCCTTTGCCATGTTCCCACCCATATCTGCATCGCCTCTTCTTTTCTCTAGCAGCAGTGAGCATGAGTAACAGTAGCCCCTCAAGGGAGAAAGATGCGATAGTGTAGGCGATGAGGCGACCCAAGCGATACGGCCAGGCCACGACAGAGGCCCGTGAATCGGCTAGGGTGAGTGGAAGGCTGACGCTTGACCAACATGTGGAAAGAGAATGGCCACGATGCCCTAGTAGGCACGGCTTACAGTTGAGTGCGGTGGCAAGTAGACGTGAGCAGGTGCGACGGCGTGTACCCCACTGACATCCTTAGTTCTAGGCGCTAGCAATCTTTCCGGTGATTCCCTATCAACTTTACGTGGAAGAGGATGAGACGATACAGTTATCCAGTCCCTCCATTTTTTTTTCTAGAATTTGTCGTTTTGTTGAAACTTATCTAATTTCTTGTGAAGCTTAATCGATGCTATGTTGAAACCTGCTTGATTTTTTGCAAACTTTGTTGCACTATTTGAAACTTTGAAGTTTGTTTAGAATATTTTGTTGTCATGTTAGAATGGAGTTGAACGGTATACCATATACTAGCTGTTCTTTTTCGTATTGAAATATAAAATATACTTTATATTTATAAATAAAATTATTTACCATATACTAGTTGTTCTCTTTCATATAGAAATATAAAATATGCTTTATATTTATAAATAAAATTATTAAAAAATACTCCATATATATTTTTTTTACAGAGAGGAAGTACTCCCTCCGTTCATTTTTATAAGCCTTATTTTTTGAATGGTCTTATTCACAAATATAAGACTTGCATGTAGGTTTAATGAGATCTTTCCTTTTATACTTCTATTTATTCTCACTCAACCATATGCATTTATTAATTACCACTCACACATAGTATATCTTTCATTTTCTAAAACAATTAAGTGAGGGCATCTAAGTCATTTTCTCTCATAACTTTTTCAATTTTAACATAATCTTAATCTCTTGTGCAAAGTTAAAATACGTCTTATAAAAATGAAGGAGGAGTATACAACACAAAAGCGCTCACCGGAAACTTAAGGGGAAAAAATGTCTCCTTTTCTGGTCCTCTTCTTCCCGTAGCTTCGCCGTGCCGCACCAACCATGATCTCCGCGGTAATTGCGACACCCGCCCCTCCACCGCTTCTCTTCCCCCGCGCCGCCGACTGTCCGCGCGCTTGGTTGATAATTCGCACTGAATCTATCTATGCGCGCTGTCGCAGGAGAGGAGCCAGTCGCAGAGCCCGCGGTCGCTGGCGGCGGCGGCTGGGGCGCCGTTCCTGTCGATCTCCGTCACGGATCCCGTCAAGATGGGCACTGGCGTCCAGGCCTACATCTCCTATCGCGTCGTCACCAAGGTCATCTGATTCGTTCTCTGTTCCCAAACCCCAAACCTTTCGTTACTTGAATTTAGTGTAGATTTAGTAGTTTTTAATATGGTTCTGTTCGACTTGATTATTTGCTTATGTCTATGCGGTGATGCCAAATTTTAGAGCAGTTTTTGCACTGTACGAGATGACAGTGAGAGAGATGGAACAGCGGAACTCAAATTTTGGACTATGATTCGCTGATATAGATCCGAAACTGAAAAGTATTTACAATCCAGTGATAAATGAACTCGGTGGTTTGCGACCTTCTAGATTTCAGTAGGAAGCTTTTAATAGCTGTTCTGTAATTGGTAGAGCTGGAAGAAAATGGCGGAAAATTGGATAGTTCTGAAAGTCGATGTGAAGGAGCAATAGAGAGCAGCTATGGAACATCAGGAGAATATGTCAATATGAGGAGAGTGCTCTAATAGTTTGCAAAAAATAGATTGCAAGCTTTAGATTTTGGGGAAAAGTATATTCACTTATAAATAAGGAACTGAATAGTTAAATGTTTTCATTCAAGCAACCGAGCAAGATAATTGTGGGGAATAACATGGCAATCCTGTAACCTGTCAAATGAGTATGCACGTTTTTTTTTGTTCTGTTCTATTGCTACTTCACTTCCATTTGTGGAGCTTATTGAGTTGACCTGCAACATTTCTTTTACGTTTCATTCTCCTTTTTTTTTTGGCTTGAGTGCTATCTAGGAGCTGTATCATATTGACTGCTTTGAGCAGATATTTTGTTTTTGGCCATAATATATGATTTTGCTGCTCTTAATTTGCTAATTTGGTAAAATTTGTCTCTGTATAGACTAACCTACCTGAATTTGAGGGACCAGAGAAAATTGTTATCCGGCGCTATAGCGATTTTGAGTGGTTGCATGATCGGCTTGCTGAGAAGTACAAAGGCATTTTTATACCTCCCCTTCCGGAGAAGAATGCTGTTGGTAATATGGCAAATTATAGTTTTGTTAACAAGCTAGTTCTTATATCCTCTCTAGAACAGAACAATCTCTGGACTACTGAACTGTGGTATCAATATTGTGTTCCCTTGCTTACTGGGTTGTTGTTATATTGTTTTACCCTCAGAGAAATTCCGGTTTAGCAAAGAGTTCATTGAATTGCGACGCCAAGCTTTGGACCTATTCATCAACAGAGTAGCTTCACACCCTGAACTTAAGCAAAGTGAAGATTTTAGGGTATTTTTGCAGGCAGATGAAGAGGTAAAGTATTTGCATGAGCAGTGCTACATTTTGCTTGTTAACTTTGCGTCCATATAATTATATTTTTGGGCTAAGTTTTTTTGTTCATAAATTCTTGACTCTTCAAATCTATGTTACAGATACTTTTGGCATACTATGATAAGTTGTACGAAAAGTTCTATATCATATTTGTCCTTAGGGCAAGTGTTAACAGTCAAGTAACTGTTAGGCCAACTGACATATGCATGTTTTATACTGCATCAATGGTTTGCAATGTTGCCATTTTATTTGATTTCACACTGAATTTCCACCAGAACAAAATAAAGCAATTTCACTGCATAACTATAAAGATCCCACTAGATACTCCAGTTGGAAAGTGCGATCATTTGAATCAATATTGTGACTTCAAGTACTGACTTTGCAGTAGTCGTCTGCAATCTTGTGCATCATATGGCTGATCCTCTGTTAATTGTTTTCTTGGAACTTTATATGTACGTGGTTGACTAAAGAATTCCTTGTTAGTTACTTTTGATGGTATTCCTTCAGCTCATATTATCCTTTTGTTTTGCCTGAGCATGAAGCAGAAAATGGATAGAGCTTATGAGACTGGTATATTTAAGAAGCCTGCAGATTTCATACAGATGTTTAAGGTACTGTCTCTCCAATGTCCAGTAAGACATTCTTGACATCACCTGAATACTGCCTTTAATAATATTACAAAATATTGTCATGAAGTCAACTCCCCTCCTTTCCTCTCAATATTGAAAGTTCACTTGCTAATTAATAATCGTTGGCCATTTTTTTAGGATGTACAGTCAAAAGTTAGTGATGTTGTTCTGGGAAAAGAAAAGCCTGTGGAGGAATCTACTCCTGAATATGAGAAGCTTAAAAATTACATATTTGAGCTAGAAAATCATTTAGCAGAGGCCCAGAAACAAGCATTCCGCCTTGTGAAAAGACACAGAGGTACAGCTGTTGATCTTAAAAAAAAATCCCTTGTTTATTTTATCCATGTTTTGAAATTCTTTGCAAGTTTGCTGGTCCATTTTCATGGTAGACTTTTTTAAGTGATATTCCCAATCTACAATGGAAGTAAACATTGTATGCTTCCTCAAACTTGTGACTTTCAAAATAAAGAAATAATTGACCTGGTGCACGATATCATAATGAGCACGAGTCTGCTGCTCATGGGCTATCAAGTATCAACAATATCTCAACTTTCCCTCATGGTTATGTAATTTTCTTTAACTGAATTTTAAGATCAATTAACAATCCTGCTTTTCATTTTTTAGAACTTGGGCAATCTTTGGCAGACTTTGGAAAGGCTATTAAGCTTTTAGGTTCTTGCGAAGGGGATTTTATGGAAAAGGTGTTTTCTGAAGTTGGCTCAAAGTCAGAGATGTTGTCAGTAAAGCTTCAAAGAGAGGTAACCCATGAACTCTTAAAATAATACCACTTGGTGTTAAATACCAACCACCCCTTTCAGTGCTTCTATAACCTAATGAAATCGACATTCTGTTACTATAGGCGGACAACCTTCTCTTTAACTTCGAAGAACCTTTGAAAGATTATGTGCGCGCTGTGCAGTCAATAAAAGTTAGTATTTCTTTCTCTAACCATCTATTAACTGTAAATAGAGAATTGCTTATGATGTTGAAGAAATGTCAAGTAAATTGAGGTCATGCTTTATCTTCGCATGTTCATGACAGGCAACTATGGTGGATAGAGGCAATGCTTTCAGGCAGCACTTCGATTTAGACCAGGAGAGGAAGTATAAAGAGCTTAATCTGTATGTTATGCATATTGCACTTACCTATTTCGTGCTCAGTGACAAAGGATCTTAATTAATTAGGCAAATTATCCTGAGCAAGTGACTTCACCTTTTAGGATAATGCCTAAGCTAGCTTGGGTCCTTACAAATGAAAGATCCTCATGATTAAATAATTGAATTAGTAATATCCTCGCGCAACACAGGGTCTAAGATCCTTGTATTGATTTCATGGTTGTTCTTGTTCCATACTATTACCTCAAAACTTTCTAATCCTGTTCTTACTGTAGTGAAAAATTGAAATTCATGAACCCTGAGAAGTTTTCCGAAACAGAACACGAGTTCAGAGAGGCAAGTTATCTTTCATTTGAGGAACTCTTACAAGCGAGCAGAAATTGTGAATGAATAATTGTTTTGACTTGTGTTTTTAGAGGTTTTTGACTAGTGTTTTTGTTGTGAGTAAATGCAGTTGAAAGCAGACAGTGAGGAGGCTACGAAGAGGTTTGATCACATAGTTAGGGTAATGAATGAAGAGCTTGCACGTTTCCAGGAGCAGAAAACAGCTGATATTGGACTCGCATTCCATGAATTTGCCAAAGGTCAAGCAAAGTTAGCGAAAGATATTGCTGATGCGTGGCGCAGCGTCCTCCCAAAGCTCGAAGCTTGTTCCACGTCATAAATGTTATACGTGTTAGCTCATCATGTTTCAGAGTGGTTGGCACTTTGGCGAGTTTTAGGCTGTTTTTCTCCCAGCCACCTTGACACCGGTTCCTGTATACTTGAACGATGGTTGAAAAGCCATTTGCTAGATTTAATTGACATCATTTCTTGCTGTGCGAGTGTAGCTTTCTTCTTTTCTTCGACCTGTCATTCTAGCTACTGGAATATCTCGAGAATTATCATGAATAAATAATGGAATTGTTGGAGCTTGGTGCTGTTTCCTGTCACTTTCTTCTATCTTCGTTTTGCAAGTGGACACGAGAGAACTAGAAAAACAGGATTTACAGATTTGTAAGTTGCAACAACAGAGAATGCAACCCTGCATCTTGCATTGTCTTGTACACCGTCAAACTTGAGCAATTTGAACAGACTTTTGGAGCGCCTGCAGGAGTCTCCTCATGATCCTCGGCTCCCCAGGTGGCTCCATGTCCTTCATAGGGCCGTTCCTGATTGACCGGAATACCGGCCCGGAGCCGTCCGTCGCTGGAGACACCAGGCAGCCGATGTAACACCATCCTCGATTCCGATGAATCCTAGCCTGATCCCACCCTCCACCTTGTCCACCTGTTTGCACAAGAAAAATGTACCAGCTAAGAAATCTACAGTTTCAAGTCATATCGGCAGCTCGTCAACCTGCCCTTACCTTCAGAGGCACTGGAAGTGGCAAGTTAGCGCCCTGGCAGAGGCTGTTCGCCCACTGTCAATACAACAGCATCAGAATTAAGGATCAGTTAGGCTAAAACACCGGTCCATGGTGTATGCGCTTTGACGCAAGAATGACAACCTGAAAGAGCAAGGTCACGAACCGTGCAATGTCGATGTTGGCTTGGCAGGCAGCTTCACCGTTCCGAGGTTGACTCCGTCCTCGTCGTCGCCGTCGGCCAGCGCAATGCCGTCCTTCCCCGGCGCGGCGCGCGGCTGTTCGATGGCCACCCTTGCCCTGAAACCGGGGAGCCTCTCAGCTTTGCTCCATCATCCACCTTCGCACCTGGAAGACGTGTGTTTCGGGAGAGTCGCTGAAGAGCTGGAGCATGAGAGCCTCTGGACCAACAGCTGCCTTGCAGCCGCCATGCTTGCTTTCTGCAGGGGAGGGCAGGACGGAGATTCAGACTTCAATAAGAGTAGACTGCAAATACCAGTCCTAAAGTTCACCGGAATGGATTGACCTGTGGGGATGAGAATGGATAAGCAGATGCCGCTCAAGCGAATTGCTTGGCCGGCCTTTCTTGTGGTTCGGTGTCACGAGCTTCGATCTGAACCGCCAGCGTGTATTTACATAATCCTGAAAGTTCACTTCGGGTGCCAAGTTGTCAGCTTAAGCATAAGGTACTTTTAACTATTAATTAAAGGGAAATACTAGCGTCCGGACGTTCTGTTCATTTCATCGGACGCTCGCTGCAACATTTTTTTCCAACGTGTGCAACATTTTTTTTCAACGTGTGCAACATTTTTTTCTCTGCTCATATTTTTACTGTTATCGAAGGAAAATTGTTTCACACGTGGGAAAAAATGTTTCATGCCTAGGAAAAAAATGTTGGAAAGCGTCGGAAAAAATCAGACGTATGATTGCTAGCAATTCCGTTAATTAAATTAATCGCTACCAAGCAGCATCAAGCGACAGTTTGGCCGAGTGGTCTAAGGCGCCAGATTTAGGCTCTGGTCCGAAAGGGCGTGGGTTCAAATCCCACAGCTGTCATTGTTTTTCCTTTTTTTTTCCTTCTTCGGCAGCCATTACGCATCGGTATTCGGTGCCTGGCATCGCGGTAGCGGCATTGGCGAGAACTCCTGCGAAGCGATTGGCCATGGCGGCGTCTTTCCAAGCCTTCTCTCCTCCCTCCGCTCGCGCCTCCTCTCCTCCTCGGCCGCTTGGCCACCGTGGCGCCTCCTCCTCTCCGCCTCCATCCACAGCGACGCCTCCCACCAAGCTGAAACCCTCGCCTTCGACGAGATCCAGCTGTCCCCCTAGAAGTCGTCCACCGCCACCGCCTTCGTCCTACACGGCCTCCTCGGCTCAGGCCGCAATTGGCGCTCCTTCTCCCGCGCCCTCGCCTCCGAGCTCCTTCCGACGGTAAACTCCAGTCTAGCCTCAAATTTTATGCGATGGCTACACCAAATTTACCTAATTTCCACTGTTTTCTGATCCTTATGATGTCCAGCCAGAATATAGTTTAGCAATTGTTCTTAGGAGGGGAGGCAGTCGTTTGGAAAGCTGAATTTGATGGCATTGTGTGTAGAGTGGAGAATGGTTCTTCTCGATTTGAGGAACCACGGTAGGTCGGCTGGGATCAAGGGGCTGAGCCCGCCCCACGACATGTCGACTGCAGCGAGGGACCTCGCCGATTTGGTGAAGGCCCGGGGCTGGGCATGGCCGGATGTTGTTGTGGGTCACTCCATGGGTGGAAAGGTTGCGCTGGATTTTGCGGAGAGTTGTTCCCGTGGGGACTATGGAGATTCCACTGTTCTTCCCAAACAGGTGTATATAGTTTCTTTTTCCTTTTTTTTTCGCACAAATGGTTCTAATATACTTGTTCTTCGGCTCTTATTGTTTTGATTTTGTAAGTGATGATAGTTGTAGAGACCCCTCCCAGTTTCATTGTACACAGGTTCACTTACAAAGATATCAAGTTCGATACATAAAATAAGGATTGCATGATTCGATATATGATATGAAGCACACTTCTTCAAATTATTTCAGATTCTCAGTACAGCCTCGTCTTGGACAATTTATTGTGATTTTCGTCTGTCACAAATATACAATATTTCTTAGACTGTTAGTTCATTGCTTAATTTGCTTGGCTCCTTTATTTCTTGTCATAGCAGAAGAGATCGATCATCGCAATTGGTCATGCCTGACGCACATTGTTGGATCCATAAGAGAAAGGATATATATCATTGTGTCATATGTTTGCTTTGATGCAGAACAGCTGTGGGTGCTTGATTCTGTCCCTGGACAAGTAGAAACAGACAACAGTGATGGTGAAGTTGAACGGGTTTTGCAAACAATAGCAAGTCTTCCTTCATCGCTTCCATCGCACTGGTACTCTATCTTCCCTTCCCTTCCCTTGCATGATTTAATCTGTTCATTTTCTGCAGTAGAGGGCACTATGCGCTGGCTGCAGCACAGAAATCCAATACGTACAACACTGACCAAGCATTAAAATATTAGCCATCAGACACATAGGTACATGTACAAATCATGCAGTGCATAATTACAACTACATGGATACAATCATGCAATGACTATCAGCACCCACGATAGAATAACAAAACAAATAACCATGCACAGCAAAGATGTGCATATAAGCAAAATTTGGCCAGAACTTCTGTAACACCTGCTGTATTAACTTGGATAATGCTTATAGCTGAAATCTTTCATGGAGTAGTGTTTTATACTGAAAGCACCAGAAGTCCATAATAACCTTGGACACACCTTGCATTTCAAAATTCAAGTGGTTCAGTTAATTTGATGCTTAGGATAAACAATGCTTTATATCCATACTCCAGATATTGGTCCTTGACATGTAAATCTGTAATACTTCTGAGCATGAATTATAGTCCTTTTATTATAAAATGGTTGATTGATGCCTGCTTCGACCAATGATTGCCTTATACTGTAGATGTAATTGAAACAACCCGAAAGTTAGTTAAACAAATAAGGTCTTTAGCACAACTAATTGCTTGCATCAATTAAATAATTAACAAAGCATAGTCACCAACCTTATTTTTTGACAAAGTGTATTGCAACCTTACAAATTTCAATTACATGAATAATTGAGTTACAACAAAAAGAAAAATTTCAGGATTGATTCACTCTTCTAAAATTTAAAATCGCCGTCGATCCACATCTTCAATTCCTACACTCATCAATCATTCACACAGAGATATATACAAATATAAATCCAAGACATGTAGTTAAAGTTAAAATTTTCGAGAATTGCCGTCAGACCCGCATGCGAGGGTATCGCTCACCGAGATACCTGATCCGTCCGGGGCCAGATCAGCACCTATCGCTAATTTCGAGTTTCATCATTTGGCTAATTATACCAACCTGGTAGGATTGCGGATATCTATAGCCAAACGCGAGTAGTAACAAAATAACCCATGGTAATTTAGTAAAAAGGCACAAGGGGTAAAAATGTAACTTTGACCACTGTAAGAGAGGATAAGATCAAGTCACTGCTGAGCACAGCCCCAATCCATCCCCCATCTCCACACACACGCCAAACCGAGACCAGAACACACTAGGAGGAGCACAAACCGAGAGCAAGAGCCCAGAGCAAGCCCAGGAGGAGACCTCCAAGCCGAAGCAAAGGAGGAGGAACCAAGAGGGAGTCTAGAGAACAGGAGCGTAGATCGGGTCAAGGTGACCACCAACCAAACCACCAAGAAGGAGGCAGAGGTCGGCTACATCTCCATCGACAACCTAATCCATCCAAACCACAGCGCCATCCCCATCCAAGCCATCAACACCAGGTGCGCGAACTTACATTTTTGGATTTAGGAACATTAAGGCATAGGGGAGCAATAAGATGGTTAGTGCACTGGAATAGCATGGCCTCAACGAAGGGGCTGCCCTAGGGGCTGCGTAGAGCGGGCCCAGCAAGCACCACACACTCCTCGGCGTGCGGGCGTTGCCGGGTGTCGTCACTACACCTCCCAACCTAGAACAACACCCCCCCCCCTAATTCCTCATAGACCGATAAAAATGCTCACTGCTTTTCTTAAATCTTTAAGCATAAGAATCAATATACCAATGCTAGAACGTAAATCAATCATAAATTGTGCATCAGAGACCTAGCTGCAACCTGAACCGAGCCTTGGACCTGGGAGCGAGATCGGGGTCGTGGCCAGTAGCGCCAAGCCGGCTGGAGAGAGAGAGAGAGAGAGAGGCAGAGGGGAGGAGGCGACCAGACTGGAGGCCGGTGGCCGGCGAGGCAGAGGGGGGAGCACCGGTGGCTGGGCCAGAGGCTGGCAAGAGAGGGAGGGGAGGAGACAGATCTGGAGGTAGAGAGAATGGAGAGTAGGGAGAGAGGAAGAAGAAAGGAGAAGAGGAGAATGGCCAGGGGAGTGTTCAGCTGAATAGAAAAGGAGAAGGAGAAGGAAAAGAAGGGGAGGGGAAGAAAAGAAAAAAAGAAGGGAGAAAAGAAAAAGAAAGAGAAAAGAGAAAGTGAGAGTAGAAAATGAGAGAAGAGGAGAAAGGAAAAGAGAGGGGAAAATATTTCTGACCGTCGCGAACCGCATTAAATTTAATTAATCATCTCGCAATACGCCAGAAAACTTGAAAAGAACATATCTAACCGCGATTAATTAAATCAAGAACTATATAGGTTCTGCAAATGCGATGATCGCTAAAAATGGGAATTGATGCCTTTGTTAAATTGAAATCATAACCAAGGATTTTAATAAGTCGCATAAAATAAAATTGGTGCTAAATTAAAATACCGGCAATAAAATTTCTGTAAAGTAAAATACGCCACATTAAAATGTGACAATTAATAAATTATAACCTAAATGAGCAACACATCTTTAACAATTTTCAACCCATCCAGAAAAGGTTGGACGCCATTAAAAATATTTATAAATTTATTAGTTTCCTAAAATATAGTAATCGTCTTCAACCATCGTGTGAGGACACCTACTTCTACCAAAATTCAGGCAAGCTTTTTCGATCATATTTATGAAGGTTTCAAATGTTTTCCGGTACTTATTACATCATCATTGTATGGGAAAAATATATTACAAATGAATACTTTAAATCGGGCACGGTTGGAAATATGGTTTTTGCATAAATTGTCGAGGTGGTAAGTGGAATTGAATTGTTGAATTTGCTCATCCAAAGAATGGGGCCGTGGACGTATTTTTATATGTGGTGGGTAGAGAGTGCCTTAAGATGAGTATTGCCGGTGGGACCCTCTGCATAGGCTATGATATAAGGATAAACAACTACACTCGAGCAATGAGCCGTAATTACAGTATCAATCATAGTGTGTGAAAGCGGTTAGAAAAGGTTGACCTATGAAGGTATTATGATCTCAATATTGGGTATGAGTAGATAACTAGGGATGGAAATCGGGTAGACCAAAAGGCCCGGTGAGACCATAGATTGTGAAATTCAGCTAAGGGCTGAGATTGTAGGACTCAACTAAGGGTTGAGAATGTAGGACTCGACTGAGGGTCGATATGTGGGACTTAACTGAGGGTTGAGAATGTAGGACTCAATTGAGGGTCGATATGTACGACTCAACTGAGGGCTGAGATTTTAGATAGAATTAGTTAGTGACGATAGACTTCAACTAAGGGCTGAGAATTTTGAGGCGCTATATTTAAAGCCTTGGGTTGTGTATCTGTGTTGTTGTGGTAGCACGGTACAACTGATATGCTGAGGGTAGGTGGGGGACCAGATGAGGACACAACTACTTGTTGGCTACCAGGGTTGGAGATCTAATACTGGAATAGTGATAAACATTCTGGGGCCTCACAAGATGGGGTTATTATAGGTAAAGTGGCACAAATCTACACAAGGTCAAATCATGAATTCATGCATGTCTCCTAGATTGGAGGCTACGGAAGCTAAGTCTGCCTCATATACGAGTGTTAAGTTGTTTTCGTAAGTTAAAATACATAGCCCTTAAAGAAAACCTAAAACATGATTTCTGTAAAACTGGAATTTGAGGGAAGATGAATATCAGTTGGTTGAGAGAGAAATTTATATATTGCATTTTGCTATTAATGCTTGTTTAGTGCTTTGTACTCACTCTTGCTAAATCCCCCTGTGCTAGATAATGATTCTGGTGGTCATGCATCTGATTGGGACATGGATCCCAATGGGTTCGACTACGAGGCTTGGGGTGATGATCACCCGCTAGAGGAGAACTGCTAGGAGGAGGGTTATCAATAGGGTTAGACTGTCAGATTGACTGTATATCAGTTCCGACAGACTTTAGGGCAATTAGTAAGTTTGTATTATATTTTGTTGTACTTGGATCTTATGTATAAATAGTTGTACTGAATCTATAGCCCTGTGTGGCAATGGATAGTAATAAAGTTTTCATTTCAGTCTCTAATTATTGTTCTGTTGCAACACTCTGAACACGGTGTACTTACTGATAAAATATTGAGTGCGCTCGATGTTTTAATTAGCTAGTATGCCGAGATTCGTGTAATTAACCTGGTCTAATTATGCGGTTCGCCACACTAATCATGCAAGCATCATCCGAAGTGTGTGGATATCGAATATTTTGGCCTTTTCAGGATGTTTAGCATGAAGGACCAATGATTCACGTTCATTCAGATATTTAATTCTAATGCCTGTTTATTATTAGGTGGGTTGTCGACCACATGCTCAGCCTGGGATTTTCAAAGTCACTTTCAGAATGGATTGGCAGCAACTTAAAGGACAATGAACATGTGACCTGGGCTTTTGATCTTCAGGCCGCCATAGGTTCACTTTATTTTTTTACTTCGATTACACTTGTCTGATTTTATTTGTCGGTCTTGGCATCTCCAGTCTGTGAACTAGTTCTTGTGTAACCTTGTACCATCCATGAACATAAAGAAAATGCATGTCCATCTTAATCATAAGGCTACATATTTTATGCTTTGCTGTACGGTTATTTTGATGTAAGCAAACTAAGTTAAGTTATTGTTAATTTTCAGAGAAAGAAGTTATTGGACACTGCTGGAGCACCCACCAAAAGACTTGGAGATTGCAATAGTACAGGCAGAGCGCAGTGATAGATGGCACCCTGATGATGTTCAGAGGCTAAAAGCATTGTCAAGGAGAGAGCGCAAGCCTGATGCAGGGAAAGTGTTACTCCACGTTCTCCCTAACTCTGGCCATTGGGTTCATGTGGACAAATCCCAAGGGGCTACTGGAGATAATGGCACCTAACTTCATGTCAACTGTTCAAAACTGACTAGACTGTCAGCTGGAACCTTATTTTAGTGTGACATGTCATGATCACTGGAAAGGTAACATTTATGCTCCTATTTTGTGATTGGATTACAGCTCTTTGCGCTTTCTGTTCATAAAAGAGATTTTTTTAATGATATCACGCTCTCTTTTTGCTAAGACAAGTCGATGGAAATGGTGCCTGTGTTCTGTTAATAAAGGACAAATGTTATTTTGAAAAATAATAAAGGGAAAATGTTTGATGGTTCATGTTCTCTGAATTCTGTGCAGAAAGATTATTACATTTTGAAATAAGGTGTGCAGAAAGCTTTGTAGTGAAGATTTTATTTCTGCGCGGATATTGAGTTGGTGTAGCACAGGGCGGAACTAGACGGGGTGCCGAGTATGCACTGGCACCTCCAAAATTTGGAAAAACTCATAGGGATTCACTCTTCTTTGGTGCATGACAAGGTGAAGGAAGAGAAGAACATAGCGGCTGCAGTCTGGATGTAAGGACCTAGAGTGTAGTGGGAAGGATAACGAGTAAATCGGCGCTTTAGATATATCGCTTTGGCGATTTCATTTGTGGAGCGTTGGACGGCTCTGATGAAGAGAAGCAACGCTTAAGTGAGATCCAAGTGAAGAATTCATTTTCAGTCTTTTACTATGATGGTGTTGTAGTCGTCATCTTTGTCTTTAAGCGTAAACTCTGAACGTTTACTGCTGCTGCGACAGCTATTTCAGTTTTCTGCTGTAAAACCAGGAGCTATGTAATCCCATTTGTCTTGGAAAGGAAGTAAGAAGAACGAAATTACTTACCGGTGTTCCTTAGTTCGTAGCTATCATAGAACCCTAGCTCACTTTTCGTGTTCTTCTTCCTCAAATATGTGTTTAAAATCAATTTTGTTGAACCTGGATTGGATCCAATCCATTTCAGACCTGCCACTGAAGAAAGAAGAAGGCCCTTTTGTGTGTGCGTTCCA
Organism: Otatea glauca; assembly: GCA_036346275.1. Taxonomy (NCBI): domain Eukaryota; kingdom Viridiplantae; phylum Streptophyta; class Magnoliopsida; order Poales; family Poaceae; genus Otatea; species Otatea glauca. The sequence continues at coordinate 45,643,663 of CM070712.1, read as the reverse complement.
TCCTAAGTCATTTCATATCTTAGTGGACCTTGTAGCCGCTGGCTAAACGACTTGAACAGGAGGGCCGGAGCCAAGACTCCTAGGATGATAGAGGCAGAGGGCAAATCACAATTCGTTTTAGCTTAGTTTTACATAGCACAAGTCCTCTTATTAATTTCTCGATTTAGCTTTAGAGATTTCAATTTGGGATTTGTGGAACATTGTAATTGAAAATTTTGAGGATTTTTTTTTTGTGATTTGTAAATGTACAATTGTTGAAACATGAAAAGAACTATAGACATTATACAAGACTACGGAATTGTACATATAAAGTATATACATCCGTTGAAAGTTTTCTAATTATGCCATTGTGTAGCGGATGAGCAACTGATTCTAACTTCACAGAAAGAATATAATGATCGAGTGGCATGGTTCTCTTGATTTTATATGGTAGTGTGACAGCTAAATCAGTGTCCACTTCCGTCATATGGCATTTGGGCTCTACTGCGGTTCCATTCGCGCCTCTAAGTATATACATCGATGAACTGCGGCAATAGTATCATCTTTGAGGTGCAGCATTTGAGTGGAGGCACAGCTCAGACTTGCCATGCGCCCATGCCGAACCAGACCAACGCCAGACCAGACTGTAGCTTTGATCCCACCTCGCCAATTCATCAAACCATTCGCTGCTTTAAGTCTACAGCCACATGATAGCGCAAGGGGTCGTGCGGTGCCATCGTGGCCACCGATCAGAGTAAAAAAGAGGACCCTTCCGGTGCTCCCAACATATCCGATGCCACCCGTGCTCTTATTATTCGAAAAAAAGTTCAATAGTTTGAAAATTTTCGAAATAAATTACGTATGTAGGATACCTACATAGGTAGGATATGATATGATTGATCATAATGTAAAATTTCAATTTCAAATTCGCTTTACGTATTAGGAAACAAAAATGACAAATTCCAGTTTTTATTTCGGATTTTACTTTTAGTCGATTTTGTCTTTTTTTTGTTTATCAATGTGTAGAACGAATTTGCATTTGAAATCTTATAGATGGTAGATCATATCATACTCTACCTACGTAGTTTTTGTTGGAACTTTTTATAACTACTTAAACTGTTTTTCAAGCAATGCGAGCACATGTAGCACTAAATTGTTGGAGCACCTGAAACGTTCTAGAATGAAAAAAAAATGCACCGCACCGTCCCTCTCCGTGCGATGACCAATCAGTACGGCTCTCTCGTGCCCGTTCAATCCCCGCGCTGTAGCACGAAACACGACCCGACCGGAAAAATTGGCAACCAAATCATCCTACCCCCACACCATCTCTCTCCGACACGCGAGAGCCAAGATGCCATTGCTTTGTCTAGAGCACGGTTAACATTTTCGTTTTATAACCGGAATTCGACATCTACTCGGCACCGGTTTTCCGCGAATTTCAGTCGAAATTCGGTAAAAACGAACGGTATGTGAGAGTCAAACAACAGGTCAAACCGGTTCAAAAAAATCCCGAAAACCGGTCGAAACGGCGGCATAAACAGAAAACAGAGCACAATAGGTAAAATGATGAAAAATGCAAGAAAAAATTCTGAAAATTGTAAAAATGCCGAGAGAGGCCTAAAAATCTAGAAAAAAAATGCAATAAATGTATAAAAAATATGGGAAATTATGATGAAATTCCGGCGTCCTGCCAGGTGGTGCTTAATCGGGTTGCACTGCCTCCCTTCTCTTTGTGACAGTACTTGCATCGAAATCCACCACCTATTTTCTCGTCATGCTCCCAAACAATATCGCCCTAGTCTGCCATCTGCTAATACAAAATAATAACAGGTCAGTCATTCTCGCAAAAAAAACAGGTCACATATTTTGATGACTGCACTCACAAAGATCATGCATGTTGTAGCTCAGAACATACATGAAGAACCACTTTGACAAATAGCGACTAACATTGTTAGCTGCATAGGAGCTTCCCAAATATTTCTCATGCGTTTAGCATACTCTCTAGTCTCTACTACATCCTACCAACACATGCATAAAAAACTATTATACATGATTAATCTCTCTACTATATATCCAAGTGGTGCTTCCATAGCTCGGATTATTATATATGACTAATCTCTCTACTGCATCCTATCAACACATGCATCAAAAACTATTATACATGAATAATCTCTCTACTATACATCCTAGTGGAGCTTCAGTAGCTCAGGCTATTATACTTCACTAATCTCTCTACTGCATCCTATCAACACATGCATGAAAAACTACCAAAGTAACCAAACATCTAGCACACTACATAGTTTGAGCACAAAAACAAAAATCGAAAACAACTCACCGAAAATCGCTCGGTTCCTCTCGAAATTCGCTTGGCTTTTCCAAAAAATCGACAAAGGTTGCTGAAGAACTTTAGGCCGTCGAATTTCGTTGCTTATATGTCGATTTTCATGGCAATCCGCTCGGTTTTCAACTAAACTTCGCCGGTTTCTCCGCGGCGACGACTGGATCTCAGAGGAGCGCTCGTGAGCTGCGAGCTGGCGAGGTGGGGAAAGGTGAAGCGCAATAATGCGGTCAGAATCTGATTAGTAAGGTCATGTGCTGAGGGAAAAAAATTTGTGGGCCAGCGGTTAGATGGGCTTAGGAACTGTAGGCCGGCCCAGAACTGTTTATTCAATTTTATTTTCCGTATTTTCATTTTTCTTCATTCGTTTGTGGCAAAAAAATGGCTCAAAAATTCTATTTTTCAACCAATTTTCATTCCAGATGATATAAAACTATTAATAATGATTTTAGGTACCTTTAGGATAAATTTTTCAAATTTGAATCTCACCGGTTTAGTGACCGGCTTTATTTTCTAAACCAACTTAAAACGCTCGGTTTTCGCGGTTTTCGCTCAAAAGCCGAGTGCATTGTGCACCCTGGTCTAGAGCTAGTGATGGGCAAACGGGTCGGGCCAAACGGCCGGCACGTGGCACGCAGATCAGGCGCCGGCGAGCACTCCAAGACGGGCCGTTGGGCCGCGTGCGCTGCTTGGTTGGCGGTGCGGCACGGCGGGCCGGCCCGGCACGGCAACGGCCCCACCCGGCACGGGCGTGGCCCGTTTAGCTCGTTTAAAAAAATAGCCGTTGCAGACTTAAAAAATTCAAAAAAATCCAAAAATATTCAAAAAAATCCTTAATTTTTTCCCTATAAATAGGTGACTGTCCCCTCCTCATTTCCACACTAGCAATCTTGCATTCTCTTCTACTCATTCTCTTGTGAAAATTCTTTTGCTCTTAGTGGTAATTTGGCGAAAATAAAAATAGTTTTGTCAAAAATCCAAAAATCCGAAATTCGGCTTTCCGCTTCTGTCAAGAAATCAAGGTGATAATTTTGATTTATTTTTTCATTTTTTAGTATTTTAAATCATATTTTAGTATTAATAGCGTCATTATTTCTTATAGTTTGCTTTATGGAGCCCGGGGATTTTCCGTCGTTCCTAGCTTCTGATTTCGGTATTTCACCCGAGGAGCTTCTTGCATCATATGCCCAAGAAGCTGCAGGAGCTGTGCCATCCTCAGGCTCTACAACTGCTACTGCGTCGGCAAGCACCGGGGTGAAAAGAACAAGACACAGTACATCGGGAGTCTGGAAAGATTTCGACTAGATTTTTGAGACATCAAACGACGTCCAGATCAGGTATGCTGTTTGTAAATATTGCAAGCATAAATTAACTGCGAAATCTTCAGGTGGAACGGGGAACTTGAAGAGGCATGCTGACAGTTGTAAAAAAAAAGCGTGGATGGCTTTGAGACAGACGCAACTGCAGTACAACCCCGACGGTACGGTACGTAACTGAGACTACAATCCTGAGGTAGCTCGTGAATCTCTTTGTAGTTTAATCGCTTCTCAAGATCTTCCTTTAAACTTTGGTGAGTTAGCTGCGTTTGAAAGCTATATTAGGACCGCTCATAATCCTAGGTTTTCTGTAGTTTCTAGACAGACAACAACTAGAGATTTGATTAAATATTATAATAATTATCGCAATAACCTAAAAGAAAAATTTAGTACCTGTACTTTTTCTGTGTCTTTGACATCTGATATATGAGTGGTAGAGTTAAAGAGGATTACCTTAGTGTAGTTGCTCATTATGTAAACGATGATTGGTAACTAGAAATGAGAATTATAGGATTCAAATTAATTGATGTGCACATACTGGTGAAAATATTGCTGATTGTATTGTAAAAGTTGTGAAAGATTTTGGTCTTAGTGATAAGATTTTTGCAATAACATTAGATAATGCTTCTGCAAATACTTCTGTCATGAACATTCTTACTCCGCTTTTCAATTCTTATGCTGAATCTTTCTTATTACATCAGCGTTGTGCTTGCCATATTATTAATCTTATAGTTAAATCTAGTTTGAAGAGGTTATATCAGTATCTTGAACCTTTTCGCACTGCAATATCTTACTTAAATTATTCTAATCAATGAGTAGCAGCATTTAAGACTTATTGTATTGCAATGAATGTGCGTCCGCATAAGTGTGGTCCGGTTATGCCTGTTAGATGGAACTCTACTTACTTGATGCTTAAGAATCTAATACCATATGAGAGCACATTTTCTGTTTTTATTAATACGCACTGTCGTATACGGGATGGTCAGCTGGTACTCACAGAGCAACATTGGTATATTGCTAAATAATTGCTGTCATTTTTAGAACTTTTTTTGAATCTAATGTTGCTTTATCTGGAGTTTATTACGCAACCTCTCCTTTAATTGTGCATCATATTTTAGAAATTACTACCCACTTAAAGAGCCCCGAAAATGATAATGTCTTGCGTGAAGTTGTTTATGCTATGAAAACTAAAATTTTAAAATATTGGCAAGAAATTCCAATGTTATATGCATTTGCATTTATTTTAGATCATAAAGCTAAAATTCGGGGATTCTCTAATGTTATCTCACTTCTAAGTGATGCGGTAGGTACTGATTATTCTAGTTATTTTTCAACTGTCCGTGCTAAATTATCTCAAGTTTATGATAAGTACGATCGGAAGTTTGCTGGAGTTCGCATGTAGCGACCTCCACCAGCACCCACAACAGGTAAGAAGAAAACCGTGGGAAAAGATATGAGGTACAAGTGGCTCTTTCTCAAGGAATTCGACTACATCAACGACAAGTGCAGACACATCAAGTGGTAGGGAGCTAGCTGCCTATCTCAACAACGACACTGTCAACTACCAAGAGAAGCAAGAGGAGGACTTCAGCATTTTGCAGTGGTGGCACGAGCACAAGATAATATATCCGGTGCTTTCCATACTAGCACGGGATGTGTTAATAATTCCTGTCTCTACGGTTTCTTCAGAGTTTGCTTTCAGTCTATCCGGAAGATAATCGAGGAGAGAAGAACAAATCTGACAAGTGAGATGGTGGAAATACTTCTCACTATAAAAGATTGGGAACAAGCTGATCAACGAGCTCAACATACTGCAGAAAATGCTGAGCTGGCGGAGACGTTCGAAAATCTTTATCTAGATAATCAGGAAGAATAATTGTAATCTTCACTTTTTTCTTATATCACTGAGCTATAGGCCGTACTCTTTTTTCTTTGCCAAGGTTTTCTCGTGTTGAGTTTTTACTTGGCAAAGTTTTTAACGAGGCAGCCAGACATCAATAAAGCTAATTATTTAATTCAAATTATTTTTCTCATTTTAGAATTTGTCTCGTATTTTAGCTTTTTTTAATTTATATATATATTTAAAAAGTTTTTGTACATCATTCGAGTTTTTCTAATTATTCTAAATTTCTCCTATTTTTATTTTTTTTAATTTTTTTCCATACTTTGTCTATTTTTCTTTTTTTCTGATTTTTTTCAAATTTTCTGACGCTAAACGAGCTACCGGACCGACCCGGCCTGTTTGACCCGCGAAGGACTGAGCCGGCATGGCATGGCCCGAGAGGCCAACGGGGCGTGCCTGGGCCGTCACCCCGGCACGGCACGGCCCTTTTACAAGCTGGGCCTAAACGAGCCGTGCCGTGTTGTCGTGCGGCCCGTTTGGCCATCTCTGTCTAGAGCTACGAATTTCGCGCCTTTTGACGATCCATTACTACGTTCAAAACGTCGCGATTCTGCTGATAACAGCCACATAAGGGCATGTACAATAAGGCCACGTCAGCTGGCTCTTAGCATGCACACATCAGTCTTAGTCTATGTGGAGGAGTGAGAAAAGAGGAGAGAGAAGAGAGCTAGCTTTTATTTAGTAGCCAGCTTTGCACGGGAGCATAGTAGATTATTTATGTACAAGAGAGAAAAATCAACATCTAGAGACAACCTTTAGAGACAGTTATTATACAAACTACCTTTTAACTTACTATTACCCATTAGTTGGATTTGCTACCGTACTTGCTCTAAAAGATGATGAGGAAATACAAACAAACAGCCGGAACAGACAAACCACCAATCGAGCGCACACTCCGATCCAAATCGACCAACCCACACTGTGTGACACAAGCACACACCAACGCCAACTTGCGCCAAGGGCAGCAGCAGCCACGCCGCCCCCGCATCCTCCATGGATTCAGCGAGCGGAAGTGGCACCGGCACGGGCGCGGAGCCCAAAGCAGCGGACTGGCGGGCCCGCGTGGCGGGCGGCACGGAGCACAGCTGGTGCCGAGCCGTGCTGGGCGGCACCGGCACGACGCTACTCGCGCTCCGCCTCTCGCGCGGCGCCGCGGACGAAGCGGCGGGAGCTGTCCAGGCCGCGCTCCACTCCCTCCAAAACGCCCACCCCGTCCTCTGCGCCCACCTCGGCGGCTCCCCCTCCGGCCCAACCCTCGCCTTCCCCTCCTCCGCGCCGCCTCCGCTCCCGCTCGCGCCCCACCCCGCGCCAGAATCCGCGCCCGACTTCCACACCCTCCTCGAGCGCGAACTCAACCGCAATCCCTGGGCCGCCGCGCTCGAGCTAGAGCAGGAGCCCGACGCGGCCCCGGTGCTCTTCGCCACGCTCTACGAGCTGCCGCCTCCTGCGGGTGGCGCGGCTCTGTTCGTCCGGATCCACACGGCCGCGTGCGACCGCGCGGCGTCGGCGGGGCTGGTGAGGGAGCTCGTCGCGCTGCTGGGCGGTGCGGGGGAGGAGGACGACCCGGGGGAGGAGGCGGCGGTGGAGGCGGCGTTGGAGGAGAGGATACCGCAGAAGGACACGTGGAAGCCGTTCTGGGCACGGGGGCTGGACATGGTGGGTTACTCCATCAACGGGCTGCGCACGTCGACGCTGCCGTTCGAGGAGACCGGCACGGCGAGGTCGACGCAGATGGTGCGCCTCGGGTTCGGCCGCGACGAGACGACGAGGCTGCTCGATGTGAATTTCCAGCCTGTTGTTTCTCCAGACTCCAGTACAAAACCATACGGTTATTGCGTTTGCGTATAGCGTTATAGATTACTCATTCTTAGCACATTGTCATCTAGGCGTGCAAGGAGAACGGAGTGAAGCTTTGTGCAGCCATGGCTGCGGCGACGCTGCTAGCTGCACGGCAATCGAAGCAGTTGGAGAGCGGCCAGCAGGAGACGTACTCCGTTGCGACATTGATCAACTGCCGCAAATTTCTTGAACCAGCTTTGGATGATCACAATATTGGCGAGTCCTTGAAGCAGCTAGAACAGTTCGTCGTATTATTGTGTAGTGTTAGCTAATGTACTATTTTAAATTTTCACATGCAACAGCTCTGACACTGTTAATTGTTGCAGGGTTCTTCTATTCTGCTATCACCAACACGCACACGATACATGGAGCGGAAGGGCTGTGGGAGCTGGCCAAGAGGTGCCATGATTCCTACACCAATGCCAAGAACAACAGGAAGCACCTCACCGACATCAGCGACATCAACTTCCTCATGTGTCGGGCCATCGAAAATCCCCAGCTGACAACGGCTTCTGCTCTCCGCACAGCACTCGTCTCCGTGTTTGAGGAGCCGGTGATCTACGACCTGTCTGATCTGCAGAGTAAGGCTGGTGTGGAGGATTACGTCTGCTGCGCCACCGTGCATGGCATTGGCCCGTCGATCGGCGTTTTCGACTCTATCAGGGACAGCCAGTTGGATTGTGCGTGCATGTACCCTTCTCCTCTCCACTCCAGGAAGCAGATACACGAAATCTTTGACAAGGTGAAGCAGATTTTACACGAAGGGAGCAACGCAAGTGATGAAAAGTTTGAAGACTGCACCTAGTAGATTTCAAGAGCATTCGGTCCTTTCGGTAAATAAAATCGTAATGCATTTGTTGTCCCACGCCATTGATGTTGCACATTCAGGTGCAATTTTTAATGTATCGAAAATTTGAATAGTTGACGGACATCAGCTATGTCTGAACTCTGAAATAAGTGCCAACCATGACTCCTGAATCCTGATGGTATTTTTGCACCACACCTGTTAAATTATCTGTTCATAGCTGTTCATCCCTGCTCTGTAATCGATGCTACGTTTCTGTAGCTACGTGGTTATGTTTTGTGAGATTATATACATGGATTGATACCTGGGCTGGTTTGCACAGGGAAAAGGCGCCCAAGGATCTCCGGCAAGGGTCCAGGCGAATCTGGGTGCTGGCTACCGAAGTGTTTAGATTATCTAAAGGATGTGTATAGGGTCGGCATTCGGTTAATTCGATTTTTTTTCAGTTCGATTTGTTCGGTTTAAAAATATTTCGGTATTTAGGAGCTATAAATCGAACCGAATCGAACAAATTTGAAAACCAAACCGAATTAATCGAACTAATTCGGTTCGGTTAATTCGGTTTTTGGTTAACCACACAAGCATCTCATCCCCTTTTGCTGCGGTCCGGCTCTCACTCTGCTCGCATCTACCGCCGCCTTCTCCTCACCGGCATCCTCCTCCTCTGAATCCTCTCCGTCGCCGTCCTCTCCTCAGCGGTGGACTCCAGACCCGAGGAAGGTTACAACAGGAAGAAATTTGTAAGGAAGGTTGCCCAGTCGTCCGCGGCTGCCTTCTTGGACTGGGTGAGGAGGAACTCGAGCACGACGGGGTCATGCGCCACCTCCCCTGGGAGCACGGTGAGCAGCTTCAGCACGGCGGGGTCGGGCAGGTGCCGCATCCTCGCGACGAGCCCATCAACACCTCCATTGGCGTGGAGCGCGAGCGTCGTGAGCGCGAGGCAGATCTTTCGGCGGAGGAGGAGCGTGTTGAGGAGCAGTGCACCGAGGTGGGGGAGCGGCGCGCCGGAGGACTAGATCTTTCGGTGGAGCATGGGCGGCGAAGAAGAGGAGGCTGAGACGGACAGTGGTGTTGATAAGGCTCATGAGCGGGGCGCAGATCCAAATCCAGAGCAGCGACGCATCGGCGGCAGACGACATGGGGGAGGCGCGGCTCAGGCTAGTGGTTGAGGAGGCGGGTGCAGATGGTGAGCGGGGATGAGGGAGAGAGGCGGCAGAATGAGTGGGAGAAGGGCAGGGAGGGAGGCTGAGAGCCTGAGAGATGGAGGCGTCGGTGTGGGGAGAATCAGAGATGTGTGGGGAGAGTGGAGCGCGGTGCGGGTGTGGGGGAGAAGAGGGAGAACCGGAGAAGTCGAGAAGACTCGGGGGTCAGGGACACGGGGGATTCGGGATTCGTAGGGCTGGTAGGGCTTAATTTTGGTTTATACGGTTAAATCGGTTCCTTGAATCTAGAAACCGAACCGAAAAACGAATACTACTGAAATAAAAACCGAACCGGAAACCGAAAACCAAAATATTCGGTTAAATTGGTTCGGTTTGGTTTTTCGGTTTCAGTAAAAAAAATACCCACCCCTTAGATGTGTACCGGTGGTGGAGCCAGCATTCTTCCGTGCCTCGGACTGAAAATTAACGGGTTAAAACTAACACAAAATACTACCCACACCGAGGAATAACAAAAGTACCAGCACACATGCTCAATTGATATGAAATTTGAGCTCCATGCTTAATGATACAATATATGAAAAACATAGCAAAATAACGTAGCATAGTACAACTTGAGCCTATTATTCATCCACTCAGCACGCAATATTCCCTTCTGGCAGCATCCCAAATGTTTACATCCAACTCCTCAATTAGTTTCCAAAGCCTGGGATCAGCGACAATGTCATCCGTATTAAGTACAACACAAGGATTGTTTTGCTCGGTGTTAAACTAGCCCTAGGTACTATTGTTTTTGGATATTGGTGTCTGTGTTCAAAGATAAGATGACAATGTAGGAGGCGGCGGTGAGCTCTCACGGCGGAGGGCCAGGCGCTCCGGCGCAGGATGGCCCAGAGGAGATCCGGCGACGAGCAGTGGCAGCTCCGCGGCTGGGCGTCAGGCGCGTGAGCGCGTTGATTGAATTGTAGGCGAGCCGGCGAGGGGGAAGACCGGCAGGGGCGATGGCGGCGCCGTGTGCGAGCGACGGAGGGAGGCCGAGAGGCGGTAAGGACGACGGCGGCGCCGAGTGAGAGCAACATGAGCTGAGCTGGGCTGTGCGCCCCAGGCTGTTGGTAAGATCTGAAGGCCCGCCTAATACTACCTGAGGGTACCACTGCTAATTAGACCAAGCCCCGGACCGGCAGCCGGAGGCCTGGATCTGCCTCTCATGTGTTCCAACGGTGCAAAGAATTGAACATGTCTGAGTCATCAGTTAGGAAAACCCTCGTGTCATGTGGTGTGATGCACATGTTCCGGAGAGGACTAACAATCGGACGTCATATGAGAAATTCATATCGGATACATCGGCGCAACATCTTTAAATAACACGTGCAATAATTGTAATCATTGTGTAACAAAAATGCATAATAACAATGAGAATATCAACAAAAAATCTAAATTGGATAAAACCATAAGTACAAAACGTAGCTGGATTTTAAAATGGTTTAGACATCATAAACGAAACAAAGTTACAACAACACGACACTTCAACATTTGAAAAGAATAGTTACAACATTTTACAGCTACTCATGAAACAATTGGAGAAAATGTTTGCAACAAATCGGAATAGCCCAAGCAAAAAGTTCACAAATCATCGCTGCAACATTGCGATAACATAGTTACAACAACTGCAATGACCCGTTGCAACATCGAGAGAAAATCCTATCGATCTCTTACTTCAGCTTACTAATATCACAATAGGGCATGCCGCAGAGGACACCACCGGTGACTGGTGAGGAGGTTGTCACGGTCACCTTAGACAGCGTCATCTATAGGGGGCGCTCCTCGAAGGGGAGAGCTCTACATGAGCTCCGGCCGCATTAGACAAGCTCCTTAAGCGCAGCGGTGGTGAGCTCGGACTAGTGGCCGACGGCGTAGCTTGGGAAGCCGAGCAGGAGGAGGAGCGGGCAAAAGTTGAAGCTAGCCGACTGTAGAGGTGACTCACCGGAGTCGTTGTTCCGGTGCGTGTAAGAGAGAGGAGGATGGGGAACAAAGAAAGGCACTACCGAGGAGTAAAAATGTGTTGCTAGAGCCTGAGGCGATGTGAATAATGTCTGGTAGGAAGATGAGTCATGTGCGAGAGAACTTTTCATGTGAAATACCTCGCATCAGACGCAACGCCTCGCGTTGGACACCTGAACAGTATCATTACCGTTGTTTTATCGTTTTGTTTTGTTGAACTCATGCAATGTTGGATGGTTTCGTTAATGAAATCGGGGACTTCCCGTCGCTCAGGAGCTGAGAGCCAGGAAGCACCCGATCCGATATATGAACGTGCAATCTGATCGGTGTATTTTCTACAGGGAGTTGAGCTTAATGACACTGCCATATGAATCGGAGCGATCTTTGCGAGGGATTCCATGCAGGCGCCGCCAATAATGAAGCCAGGAAACGCAACGGAACGCTCGTCAAATTCTCATATTACACCTTCCATTTTCTTGCCTCTCCATGCATGACACGCGTCGCTCGCCTCCTATATATTTGATGCCCCTTGGCCCTACCTACGATGAATCGTTCTTCCTTCAGCACAAACCAATGCATTCTATACTCTTTATTTCTTTGCAGTTAGCATCCCGGATTGGATTTCTGTGTTTCCTTGGCTCTCGTGGCTGCGGTGCTTGCTGCGCCGGCGATGTCAATGGCCGACCACCTTGCTCCGGCCCCAGCGCCCGTGGGACGCTCATCTGCCACGCCGCCCTCGGTGTCACCGTCCAAGCAGCCCACCGCGCATGTGCCGGTCTCTCCTGCCCGGTCGCCGACCGCGGCATCCCTGGGGCCACGCCAATCCGAAGATCCCGGCACGACGTCCACTCAGCCCGTGGACACGTACGGCCCATTGCCCAACGTAGCAGTGGCGCCACGGCCGGCGTATAGTCCGCCTGGACGGCCGCGGCCTTGCCAGTCACAGACTCACAGGCGTGGCGACCATGATGCCCTTCTAACTTTCTAAGTTCATTGATCAGTTCGATATCCGAATTAGTTTTCTTATGCCATGTAGCAGTAGTCATTTTTCTCAAAGAGAGATGCTTTTATGCATCTTTTTTTAAAGGTTACGTGAATATTAAAGCATTAATGAAAGATGAATAGCAATTACTTACCCTTTCGTTTGCTTTAAGATTTGTGATCTTCACTATCTGATCTTGTAACAGCCCTACTAGGGTAGTAAGAGTGGTAGGGAACCAGGAAGTTGTCTTTAGTAACCGCTATACGAGCAGGGTGCTCCGACATAAGTTTCTATAAATTTGTGTTTCATTTTTTGCTATGATTTTGTTTGGTTGGTTACCTGGTAAGAAGGAAACTAACAGTAATGATCTTTCACACACAATCGTATGTGCAGACTAACAATACCGATTTAGGGTGGAAAATCGAAGATCCACCGGTACCGATTTTTGTCGATAATTAGTCAAAAATCACCAAAAATCGAACGGTTTGCGAAGTCAAACGGATTTGAAATCGGTGGTCAAACCGGGGCAAAAAATCTCGATTATCGACCGACACTTAGCGATTATCGAGCGATTTTTATGGTAAATCGGTAATCGAATGAAAATTTTAGTGCTTCTGGAAAATTTTCAAAAAAATTATGTCACAGATAATTCTAATAGATAACCGTTTGTGATATTGCCTTATCACAGAGAATCCTAGTGGAACAGTCTGTGATAAGCATTGTTATCAAGTCGAGCGATTAATCGACAAGTCGACCAGGGAGCACGACTAGAGGGCCTCGACTCGACTTGTTTCCTAGTCGCGCGACTTGGATTCAGGCTAGCCGACTTGTTGGGTTTGTTTGATCCTTGAGTTGAGTGACTGAGTCCTTGACTTGGGCCTGGCCCATTTACAACATAGACTACTAGAGGAGCACACGGTAGCACGAGAGGAAGAGGCTGTGCATGGGAGCACGGGGAGGAAGCAGCTGTGCGGTAGAAACCCTAGCAAGAGGCGCAACCGGCGCCAGCGTCGCTATGCTACCAATCGCCACCATCCACTCATCCGCTGAGTTCTCTCCCCCTCCACATCGCCATCCGTCGGGTTCTCTTCTCTCGCTCCCCGTCGCCATCTACCGGGTTCTCCCCCTCCCCATCATCATCCACCGGATTCTCCCTCGCCCTGTCGCCATCAGCTCATCCGCCGGCAGGTTCCCCCCACCCCGAGGTGAGTTCCCTCCCCAAGTCTGCTCAGATTCCAACACCTCAATTGCTAAGAGTTCGTTCAACTGGATTTTACACCTCAATTACTCATACTTCAGCACCTCAATTATTCATACTTCAACACCTCCTGATTTTGTAGATAGCATGGCAAATGAATTTCAATGCACCGATATGGGGGTCATCAACCAGCAGGAGCCTTATGATCCATTCAAGGATCCTAGCTGGAAGGCTAAGTCAAAAGACCGGGATGGCAATACGGGTTCTGGCCGAACACAGCTAAGAAGGATGTTATGCAATGTATCCTTTCCAATAGGAGGGTGCATGCTGGGATAGGGAGATTGAAGCATCATCTTGCAGGAGGTTTTAGTGATGTTGAGAAGTGTCCCAAGACCACCACTACTATTAGGGGTGCATTCGGTTCAGATAATTTCCGACCGACCGAATGTGTTCGGATCAGATTTGGATAGTTGTCGGATTCAGTATCGGATTTGGATTCGGATTCGGAAGAATACTATCCGTCTGATCGGTATATTTCAAAATTATCTCCACCCGAGTCATGACCCCGAGCTGCTGAACTAGGCCCCAGCGCCCTCTGACCCTCTGGCCGCCACCCTTCACCTGTTCCACCGCCCCCTCCCCCTGTCTGCCCCGACGCCCTCTGACCCTCTCGCAGCCGCCCTCTCGCTCCTCGGCGCCCCTCTCCCCCCATCCAGGCGCCGCCCTCCCTCTCCTCGGCACCCCTCTCCCCCCATCCAGGCGCCGCCCTCCCTCTCCTCGGCGCCCCTCCCCTAGTTTGCCCCGTCGCCCTCTGACCCTCCCGCAGCCGCCCTCCCGCTCCTCAGCGTCCCCCTCCCCCTGTCCCGGTGCCGCCCTCCCGCTCCCTCCGCCCCTCCTCGGAACCGCTCTCCGCCCCTGTGCATCCCCAAGGAGGAGCTGCTCCCGCGTCGCTGCCCTCCGCTCCCTCTGCCCCGTCCAGCCACCCCGTACTCTGCTCCCTCCACACACCCCCTGCTCTGCTCCCGTCACCCCTTCCACAGCCCTCCAGGTTTTGAGGATTAGCTATCTTTTGTTATGTGCTTTTTTGTCTATAATCTTCAGGTTCTGTATTCATGTATCTACAAATTGAAATTCAATTGCCTTAAGAAACAAAATGATGTACCTATTTATAAAATTTAAGTATTTGCATAGCAGAAGAAATCTTTGGCAATTTAGGGATTCAGCTGACTGAGAAATGCTATCATTCATTTTAGTATTTTTTTATATATTTGTATAGGTCATTGTTGATGTGCTAAGGATTCGGCAAATGGTCTTTCAAAAAAGATTAAAACACATTTGCTTGGATATAATGCAAAATATGTATCAGATGATATTTGGTATTTGGAACCATTCCAGGCAATGTAGTGAAGTTTACACATGAAGGGAAGGTTGGGATAAATCTTCGTGTTGTAGATAAGCACTCATCGGATGCGAGAATAGAGAATGGGAACTTCGTATGAAAGCCCATTCTGCAAGCCCAATTATTACTGCCGCAGAACATTCTCTATTCTGAAGATTAGGTTCCCAGTTCTCATTATGATTTCACTACTAGTGATATAGAAGGTTATTTCCTTTTCAAGCCACAAGCGCGACCTTCTCTTCTGTCGTCTGCAGTTTCAATAATGAACAAAACTAAGTTGTTTGGTGGCAAGTTCATGTGCTATGGTCCAACATATTAAAGGTTAGTAGGCCGTTTGGAAATGGTTTTTGCATCAATGGAAGATAATTCTACTACCTCTGCTGCTCATCAGTCAAATGGTCTATGTTAGGAGCACAACTGAAGAACGGGTTTCCAGTTCCCAAGGTGACAGAGCATCAGTTTCAGGGGCTAGCATTCATGAGGTAAGGAAACCATGCGAAGTTCTTGAAGATCAGTCACTTAACAAGAAATCCAAGTGTTCTCCAAGTAGCAATAAGGCAAATATCCTCCTTTCACAAGATAACAAGATCATCATAATAGTGGCCATGATCATTGTTGAGCCTTGTGTTCGTGTGATGTAATTTTAATATTATCTATTTGTCTTGTCTCTTTCACAGAGACATGGAGTCATGTTCATGTTATTGTGATATTATTTACGTATCATTCTATGTTCCGTAACTTTTTATATGTGTATCGTTGAAATTGAATGTACTTTTGTAACTTTGTTTGACTACCCGATTAAATGACTTGCTAAATTGTGATAGTTCTGTTGCATCGAACTCATACGGTTGAATAATCATTGCGATATGTATGCTATATGCGGTACCTATTCTCGCGAGATATCCAACAAAAAATATTTGGTACCGTATCGATTCCGCTCCGTATTCGCTTCGAATCCATGACCGATATTATTCGTGCCGTATTCGTATTCGGCACTATCTGTATCTGATTCCGAATCCGACAAAAAATATGGTTTAGGATACGGAAAGAGCGATATCCGACCGAATCCGAGCCGATTGCATCCCTAACTACTATTATGAAGGAGATGCGTGCCTTCTTGACCAAGAATTCAAGGCGCAAAGCTGTTGAGATAGACTCTGAGGGTGAGGTAGAAGGTGGAGGAGTTGTAGCTGGAGTAGCTGAAGATGAAGAGGAAATTGAACAGCATCCAAGTTCAGGAGTATCAGCAAAAAGGAAGCTTCATGTGCCGATACCGCCACAGAAGGTTCCTAAGTCGGTTGCTTCTATGATTGGAAGTCTCCTAAAGAGGTGATTGAGCTTAGGCATTCCAAGGGTACTTCTCAAACTACCCTTGAAAGTTGCATAAAAAAGAACAAGGCAGACAAGATGAAGGTTGATGAACATGTGGCTGATTTCTTGTATGAGGCTTGCCTGCCATTCAATGCTATTAATAGAAGAAGTTGGGAGATTTTGTTGGAGTCCGTAGGGCAGTATGGTCCTGGTTACATATCACCTACTTATCATGACATCCGGGTGCTATTGCTTGAGAGGGCAAAGAAGAAGGTAGATGCATTAAGGGACAAGCATGAGTTGGCTTGGCTGGAATATGGTTGCACATTAATGTCAGATGGATGGACTGATAAGAGGAATCGGCATTTGATCATTTTTCTCGTCAATAGTCCAGCAGGGACATTCTTCTTGGGGTCTCTTGATGTATCAGACAAGTCAGTTGATGCACGCATGTTAGCTAAGGTACTGGAGGAAAAAATTAATATAATTGGCAGCCAATGTGTGGTGCAGGTGGTCACGAATAATGGTGCAAATTACAAGGCGGCCGATAGAATTCTGATGGAGAAGTTCCCTACCTTGTATTGGACCCCTTGTGCAGCCCACTATTCGGATCTTATGCCGGAGGATATTGGGGGGACGATTCCACAATTCAACTCATGCATTACAAAGGCCAAGAAGGTGACCACATTCATATATAGGAATGGAAGGCTACTTGATGCAATGAGGCATAAGACAAATGAGAGGGATCCTGTGAGGCCTGCAGCTACTAGGTTTGCTACATCTTTTCTCACATTGTCAAGTTTGCACAAGCATAGGTAAGCTTTGAAAAGTCTCTTTGTGGATGAAACTTGGACTAGGTCTAAATTGTCAAGAACAGAGACAGGGAAACAAATAATAGAAATTGTGTTTTCCATGGCATTTTGGGGTTTGGTGGAAGATTGCATTAGAGCAACACAACCTCTTCTCATTGTCTTGAGAATCGTAGATGGTGATGAGAAGCCGGCAATGCCCGAGGTTACTGCAAACATGGTGTGGCGACCCGCATAATTAGCCTAGGGTAACGACAGTCGCACTGTCATCACTCTGAGATAATTATGCGAATCTCGGCATACTAGCTAATCAAAACATCGAGCGCACTCGATATTTTATCAGTCAGTACACCCCTTTCAGAGTGTTGCAACGGAACAATAATTAGAGACTGAATAAAAATATATTCAAACCAAGCCACGCAAGGCTATATATCCATTATATAATTATACTTCTGATCCCTATACAACAAAAGGACATAATATAGATACTATTACACCAAAAGCCTGACGAAGCCCTTGCACGGCTACTCCTCCCCTCTATTCCTCCTGGTAGAACTCTGTTGCCTCGTCCACCCAATCATCTGCTTGAACACCGAAGCCAAACTCTAGAAAAGAGGGATTTAGCAAGAGTGAGTACAAAAGTACTCAGCAAGCATTATAACAAATGCAGATATGAATTTTCCTCTCAAATCCAGCCATCTTCTTACCTTATCTCAAAATCCCTTTTTACAGAATATAGATTTTTTGGTTTTCTTTAAGGGTTGGATATTGAAAGGACAGGGGATGTTGCCTAGAGGGAGGGGGGTGAATAGGCGAATTAAAACTTTATAGCTAAATGCAGCGGAATAAAAAATATTGCAGCTAAATAAAATCTCCCGAGGGTCTAAGTCCGGAGTGTCCGGGATTTTTATCCGGAGACTCCGAAAAGTCCGGACTGTCTGGGTTCTGGAGTCCGGATACTCCGGATTGGATCCGAGGGACTCAGGCTGGAGTGTCCGGGATTTTATCCGAGACTCGAATGTCCGGACTATCCGGGTTCAGAAGTCCGGATACTCCGGATTTAAGACCTCGAAATGAGATTTTAAATCCCTGCAATTTTTCAACAATCTACTTGAATACAAATGATCTAAATGCTATCAGGTACATGGGGATATTGTAGATCTAGAGCCAAACACAACAAAAGAGTAGATCGGGCAATATCAAGATTCAAAAACAAATGCTAAAGCAAGAGAAAGAAGCAAACTTGGAGACAATGATTTTTCACCCGAAGTTCGGATCCTTGAGGGGATCCTACGTCTCCGTTGAGGCGGCTCGGTCACACTTGAGCCGGGGTCTCTTTCAACCCTCTTCCTCCCGGTGTTGCACAAATGCACTCGCCGGTCTTCACTTCTTTGATTCCTTCCCTTACGGAGGCGGAACCGACCTTCACAAACTTCCCACTACCAACCACACAAAGCTCCGGTGGCTCGTGGCGACCTCCTAGCCGCCTAGGAGTCCTCAACCTCCAAGAGTAACAAATGCTCACGAAGAACAAACTTGGAGATGAAATCAAGTGCTCAATCAACTCAAAACTCACTCCCAAACTCTTCCCAACCATTCTCACAAGGGATCACTTAGATCTAAGGGTAAAAGCTCCTCAAAGCCCCCACACACCCCTCAAAATCCACACCAAAAGCCTCTTCAAAAGAGGAGGAAGGGCTATAAATAGACCTCCCAAAAACTAGCCGTTGAGGCAGGTGCGACAACCCGGAGACTCGGACTTCAACCCGAGACTCGGATTGAAGGATCACTCATCCAGAGAGGCCAACCCGAGACTCGGACAAACACCCGACACTCGGACTAATTCAACCCGAGTGTCCGGACCAAATACGGATACTCGGACCAACCGAGAGCAGCCACCGAGGGTGCCAACCCGAGTGTCCGGACCAAATGTCCGGATACTCGGACTGTCCGGATTGAATATCCGGATACTCCGGATTGCACCGCCACCCGACGAAAACGAGCATAACTTCTCACTCCGGACTCGATTTCAGCGATTTTGGACTCTACCAAAAGCTAAGAACGAGGGCTACACAACCAACAAGATCTCACTATCCAAAACTCAAAGGATAACCACAGATTTCACAAAGAAACCAAGGAGACCTACAACCCTCACTTTCCCAAGACTACCAACACCACTCTCTTTCTAAGATTAACAAGGATGGATCACTTGAGCACTTGACACATCTAAAAGTCATTCGACATCGCATCCCTCTTAATAGTACGACAATCCTTAGACTCAAATTAAATCAAAGATAATATAAGTCTAGACATAGTCACTTGTCGTCTTCTTTCTTGATGTCGATGCATGAAGACCTTCACCATATAATTGATGACATCTTTGCCTTGTCCAACTCGACTCGATTCACCTCATGAGACTCTCGTCCTATCAACCTTGACTTGATCATCCTCTCTGACGATCTCCACGCCAAGTCGCTCTTCACTTAGTCCTCAGCTCTTGGTGACACCGCCGTCTTGTTGACCTCGACAATGATCATCCTCCAAGATACCTTGGTCATCATACACGACGGGACCTAATTCTTTCCAAACTACTCATGAAAGACATTAGTCCCAAAAGCTCAATAGATATGAATAAGTTGATATTTGTGAGCAGTTGATTACAACAAGTGTTTCATATAAAGAAGCACAATATAAATGGAAAC
Organism: Otatea glauca; assembly: GCA_036346275.1. Classification (NCBI taxonomy): domain Eukaryota; kingdom Viridiplantae; phylum Streptophyta; class Magnoliopsida; order Poales; family Poaceae; genus Otatea; species Otatea glauca. The sequence goes on along the minus strand of CM070712.1, from coordinate 45,623,921 downwards.
ACTTGACATAAGAAATGTTCTCTACTAAGTACATCATGATGAATATGTAATTGATCTATATGCACTAGAGAGATAATTGCCAATATGATGAATCAATTAAATCATGGCAAGGATCACAGACTTTACTTAAATGAAGCACATGATAGAATATACACGAATTGTACATGTGCAAATAATATTTGGAGTAAGAGTAAATATGTGATCCAACACTAGATAAACTTCACTAAGAGAATTGCATGAGAAGATATACAAATAAAACATGCATGCACCAAGTCAATCTATAGCAATATGAAGTTTAGCTCTAGTTAATACATGCATACCATAATGAACTCAAATGAATATATAAGCACAAATAAATATGACATGAACCAATGTGCATATATATAATCAACATGCTACTTGGAGTTCACTATGCATTTGCACGAAAGGAATGCAATAACAAATATAGAATAGATACCAAAATTGCATACCTTATCTTTGCTTAACCTTCCTATTTGATTTTCCTCTAAAAGATGAGACTGATACTCAACTAGGCAATAACAAGTTAGTCTCATAGCAATATAATCATATTAGAGGTTTGTCATTTGTTAAGCACTAAGTTAAGCATTTACTTAATTGCATAGATTGTCATTATGTGTGTTTGTCATTAATCACCAAAATAACATAAGTGCCTAGATGCACTTTCAATCTCCCCCTTTTTGGTGATTTATGACAAACCTATTATCAATTGCACCAAATGACAATATTAAGATATTTTAGCATTAAAACAAGCATAAAGATACAATAAGATATCATACTTACAAATCATCCCTTTTTGTCAATCGATTAGGGGACAATTGATAAATCCATAAATTCTCCCCTTTGTCATTAATCCCAAAAGGTGCTTAAAAGATTCTTATTGTTTATTCAATAAAATCTGTTCTCCCCTTGATTGCACACTCAATAAAAAGATTAGGAGAAAATAAAATAAAGATAAGGAGCTAGTAATAGGACAATAATATTAAGCTCCCTAAATCTAGGCAAGATATGATACCAATTATTTCCAAGATTTAGGTAATAGATTTTCTAGTTATACCAAATTAAAGAAGTCATGATTCTTAGGATATAAGTGATGCTTAAACATGACACACGAATATGATTTCACATATTCTTTAAACATCAAGATCATATAGCAAATTTATATAATTTAAGCACATGCTCATGATCAAATCAAATTCTAACAATCAAGATCATATAAAGAAGATTACACAAGAAGGAATTGCTTATATGATCACAAGATGTATACAAGATCATGAATCAAGGTTGTATAAGTAAGATGCACTTTCATGATCAAGAATTTCATAAACTTATCAAGGGTATACCTCTTTGCAATGTGTCATCCATATGTACCTTTTAGTTCTTGATAATGCCGAATGCAAGTTGGATGACACTTCAAAACAATTTAGGATTAGAGGATACCTCTTGAAAGATACCAATTAATCATACCAATTGAAAGATACAACACCATTTAGAATAACACAATTTAGCATAATGGTGTGCATGACATTATTGAATATGGTCGAAAAGAAACACGTCCTTTGTCGATTCTTGCCCACCGCATGTTCGAATTGGTCATGATCACCGCGCCCGGTCTTAGATCCCTCTTACTATAGAGCTCCTATCCATTTCCTTCATCCCACCATCGAAGATGACCCCTTTTCCAATACCTTGAACATCAATAGACAAGCACACGATTTCTGGGAACAAATATCTTTTAATTTGACCCAAGTTAGTTTGATAATGTCTAAGTACAACATGCATGATATATATGATATACAAGACAATGCTCTTTGCATGCAATTTAAAACAATTCAAGATATCAATTAAAGATTTTATTACATCACTTTATAATGAAAATATTTTAAACTCATTCAAATTTAATCTTGACATCCACTTGTAAGAGAGACAATGAGTAAAACACATTCAAACTCACTCTTGAGCTTACAAGGGAAATTTTCTCTTTTCCATAATAAACTCGAAGTTATGCAAGAGAGAAAACATTTTGAGGCTAAGTTACAATTAAATCCAATTTCCAGAATAACTTAGCCAAAAGATGCACTTTCATTGGAATGAAAACTTAAATAGATATGCTCCACTTTGAAGCTTGGAGCAATGAATAAGTTCACTTAGTTTTCATCTTGAAAGGCTTGCCAAGATGCCAATTTAAAACTCTTAAAATCTCAAAAAGATTCAAATAGCAGCACAAAGTCGATTATAACTTTTAAACCATTGCTCAAATGCAAAAATCATCAACGCGGAACAGATCCGACTCGAAATCCTCTTCGAGGGCTATGAAGACTGAATATTGATTTGAGCAAAGGAAAAACCCCAAAAATAGGATGAACAAGATATTGCAAAAAAGTATAGATTGCAATTTAAGAATTTGGGCCGAGCAGTACAACCCGGATACTCATACACAGACGGGACCTAATTCTTTCCAAACTACTCATGAAAGACATTAGTCCCAAAAGCTCAATAGATATGAATAAGTTGATATTTGTGAGCAGTTGATTACAACAAGTGTCTCATATAAAGAAGCACAATATAAATGGAAACACTTGACATAAGAAATGTTCTCTACTAAGTACATCATGATGAATATGTAATTGATCTATATGCACTAGAGAGATAATTGCCAATATGATGAATCAATTAAATCATGGCAAGGATCACAGACTTTACTTAAATGAAGCACATGATAGAATATACACGAATTGTACATGTGCAAATAATATTTGGAGTAAGAGTAAATATGTGATCCAACACTAGATAAACTTCACTAAGAGAATTGCATGAGAAGATATACAAATAAAACATGCATGCACCAAGTCAATCTATAGCAATATGAAGTTTAGCTCTAGTTAATACATGCATACCATAATGAACTCAAATGAATATATAAGCACAAATAAATATGACATGAACCAATGTGCATATATATAATCAACATGCTACTTGGAGTTCACTATGCATTTGCACGAAAGGAATGCAATAACAAATATAGAATAGATACCAAAATTGCATACCTTATCTTTGCTTAACCTTCCTATTTGATTTTCCTCTAAAAGATGAGACTGATACTCAACTAGGCAATAACAAGTTAGTCTCATAGCAATATAATCATATTAGAGGTTTGTCATTTGTTAAGCACTAAGTTAAGCATTTACTTAATTGCATAGATTGTCATTATGTGTGTTTGTCATTAATCACCAAAATAACATAAGTGCCTAGATGCACTTTCAGATATTTTAAAATATGAAAACAACTATTGCACTGTATATGAGGCAGACTTAGCTTCCGTAGCCTCCAATCCAGGAGACAGGCTTGAATTCAAGATTTTAACCCTGCGCAGGTTCGTATCACTTTACCCATAACGGCCTCCACCACAGAGGCTCCAGAACGTTTATCGCTAATCCAGTATTAGATCTCCAACCCTGGTAGCCAACGAGTAGTGGTGTCCTCGACTGTTCCCCACATACCCTCAGCGTCCCAGTTGTACCATGCTACCGCAGCAGCACTGATACTCCCCTAGGCTTTAAATATAGCGCCTGACCAACCGCAGTTGATATCGTGTCCCTCACTGGGACTCCCGGCATACCCAGCTCCACGCTCCTAATTATCTACTTATTTCCCAATGTGGAGATCATAATACCTTCATAGGACAACCTTTTCTGACAGCGATTTATCTCGCTATGGTTGATACTAAAATACGGCTCATTGCCCAAGTGCAATTGGTTGATCTTATATTATAGCCTATGTAGAGGACCCCGCCGGCCACTCCCTTCTCATCGGCGCCCTCTACCCACCATATATACATATACACATATCCACGGCCCCATTCGTTGGACGAGCCAAACATCAATTCCATAATATCAATTACCAACTCATCATCACATCTCATCACAAACCATCTTTCTATCTGAATCCAATTTAAGGTTTTCAATTGCAATATAAGATTTTCCATGTAGTGATGATATAGATACTCATAGAAAAGCATTCAAAAACATTTAGAACAAGATGATCAATAGAAATCTTGCCTGGGATATAAGCGGAAGGATCGTCCTCGCCCGGAGATTGGTTCTGATTGGCTGGGATGCTCAGGTCTGACCCTGAAAGCATATAACATTATCTAGGGCAATTAATGTGAATAATTTATTCTGGCGTCCAACCAATTTCTGATCTGTCGTACATTTTTATCTTGGCACTATTTAATTCATATTAGTTGGCGATGTTTAAGCGATCCGCAAGTTGATCAACAAAAATCAACGCGGTCCGCGGCATGAATTTATTTTTCTACCCTTTTTCCCCCCTCACTTTTCTCTCTTCCTTTTTTTTCTCTTCTTTCTTTTCTTCATTTCCCTTTTCTTTTCTCTGCCTTCTCTTTTCTTTCTTTTCCTCTCTGCTTCCTTCCTTCCTGGCCGAAGGCCATTCAGCCTCCTCTCCTTGCTCATCACGCCTGCGCCTCTTCTCCTTCTCGCCTCTGCTTCTTCTCCACTCGAGCGACACCGGCCCACCTCCTCCCCTCTTGGCTCGGCTCCCGCAGGCCCGTGCCTCTTCTCCTCCTCGCCTACTCCATGGCCGAACTTCCCCGCCGCCGCTCCTCCGCCTTCACTTGGCCGACGGCAACCCGAAGCGCCGCCCTCTCCTGTTGCACGGTTCTGCGGTGCTCAGCGTGACTCGGGCCTGCCCCGGTCGAGCTCTTCCCCCCTCCTTGCCGGCTTCTCCAGGTCCGGCAGCTGCTCGGCGCCGCCCACGACTGCTCTCTTCTACCCGCACACAGAGCTAGGGTTTCTACCCATCTTTTATCTTTTGCAGATTTTTGCTTTGCACATTTTACTGATTATTACTTGGAATCATGGGGGGTCTATGATGATCGTTAGGAGGGCTTGATCTACTCAAGAAAGAACAGATGCTACACTAGAGCTTCCCAACTACTGAGACCACAGGGGAAAATGACCCGATCTACCCTCTACACTACCCCATCTTCTAGCTACTGGTGGATGCACCTGGGGTTTTGGTTGGATGAAGAAGCTAGCTGAAGGAGAGGTTGGAGTCGGTGAAGAGGAGGCAGTGCCGATCTTCTTGCTTCAGGCTGCTTCCTCCTTAGCCTTCTAGACTCCCTCTTCTTCTGGCCCCTCCCCTTGCTTCGGCTGGAAGCTTGCTCTTGGCTCTTGCTGACTCTCGGTTTGGAGTGAAAGAGGAATGGGAATGAGCTGGCTATTGGTTGTGCTCTCGGCTGGCAAGAGGCTGGCTTTATTGAATTGGGAAAATGGCAAATGACCATTTTGCCCTTGGGTTTTTACTACTTCTATGATCCTAAGGGCATTATGGTCATATCTCGCTCAAAATACTAACGGTACCCGCAACCGCACCAGGTAACCTACTAAACGCCGAATGATGAACCCGAAACTAGCAAGAGGGGCCGACCTGGGTCTCGGACAGGACGGGTACCTCGATGAGCGATGCCTTCACTGCGGGACTGACGTCACCTCTCAAATCCTTACATTTAAAAAAATTCTTGCCTAATCATGTTTTTATTGTTTAATTAATCGTTTAATTAAACTGATAACCCCCGGGTTATCACACATGGATGTTGCAAGACACAAGATCAAGGAAGCTTTGGGACACAAGCCAAGGTTGCTCGACACAGTCTTGAAATATATTGACAACCGTTGGGACACACAAATGGACCAAAAGCTTTATAGGGCTGCATTGTTCTTGAACCTGAATAGGTTCTTTGACATTCGAAAAGACACTGAAAATAGGAAAATTTGTGGTAGGCTAAGGCACATGTTCAATGAGGTACTATAGAAGATGGTACCCGATGAAGCAAAGAAAGCAAGATAAGTTCTTTGGCTGATGACTATGAGAGGGCAGAAGGTTGCTTCGCACTGAAATTAGCAATTAGGGATAGGACAAAAAAGAACCCTCGTAAGTAATATTTGAAGTTTCTTCCATTTAATCTTCCTATGCTTGAAGCTCTAATATGTTATATATGCTTTTGTAGTTCTTTGGTGGGGTGCATATGGTGGCCTTGCTTATAAGCTCCAAGCTTTGTTAAAGCATATAGTTACTCTTTGTGCCTCAGCCTCCGGATGTGAGCGGAATTGGAGTACCTTTGAATTTGTAAGTGTATAGCATCTAGCCACCTACTGCATAGTCAAGAACCTTTGTCCTTGAGAATTGGAGATTCATTATTGAGATGCTTTGCTAATTAGTAGTTTTCCTTCTTGTCTTCACTTTTCATATTCACACCAAGAAAAGGAACCGGTTAGAGCACAAAAGATTGGACAAATTGGTGTACATTTCATACAACCAAAGGATGTCAAATAGGTTTCAACAATTGCTGAGGAAGGGTCTAAAGGAGAGAGATCTAACCCATTAGTCCTAGAGGATTTTGATTGGGAGAATGAGTGGTTCACAAGAATGCCGAAGAACCTAGAAAGGTCCATGAAGGGGAAGATCTTACTTGGGCTCAAGTTGATGAAGCCGCCTGTGCATCACATGGAGGATCACACAACCTTCAGAGTCGCTATCCACATCCACCTAGGACAGCTCAAGGAGTTGGTACTACAAACCGTGTGATAAAAGCTTATTCTCTGCGGCGTAAAAGCATTGAAGCCTTGGAGGAGCTTGAAGTTCAAGAGAATAATGAGGAAGAAGAAGAAGCACTTGCGGAGTTCGAGGCTATTGATGATGATTTTGGTGAGAGTCCTACAATTAGCCCCCATGATGATGGGACATAATCAGATGGTGACAACAAGAATGTCATGCTTGATATGGATCATTTTAGTTCGGATGAGTAATTTGAGGTGGTTTTCATGAGAATGTTTTGGATTTGGACTTTGATGTTGTTAGCCTTTTGGTGATTTGTCATGATGCCTTTGGGCTTACTTTTGCCTTATTTGGACTTACAAACTTGTTGTCCTAATATTTTATCATCATTGTCATTAAAAATTTGTCACTTAGTTATGATAATTTTCTACCTTATTTAATTTTTGTGATGCCATTTTGCTAATGTACTTGCTATGTGGCTGTTTGTTATCCTGTTTGTGGCTATGTGCAATATGCATGTTTGCATACGTGATACATGGTACATTTTTGTCGTAATGTTCATTTACTTGTGGAATGGTCATTTGATTTGATTGCTCTACTGACTCTCTCTCCTTCAAAATTTCAGGGTATGTGGCTGTTGGCTTACCGGAACACTGAATATAAGAAGTTGAGAACCTTTTTTGCATCGCTTGTTTGGTCTTGCTCTTCTTCATTCAGGGTGTAATTCAGTATTCATATTTGCGGAGAATTGGACCGTCTGGACTCTGGACAGAGAAATGCTACTAGATGTGGCCTTTTGTGGGCACTGAGCAGAAATGCTTAAAACAAGAGGACACTTAGGACAAGTAAAGTGAGACATCCCTTGCATTCTGCTGTACCGCTTTGAGCAAGCCGCTTGTTGCTATTTGTTGTCCAATACTCCAGTCTGAGTCCACCTATTATGCTTCAGAAGTATGGATTTCACCTAATCTTGGCTGGCAATAGTTACTACATATCTGATCAGGTGTATAATAATTTCTTTACTGTAGTGATATTTTAGTAATGCTATAGAGGTTGTTTGAATCTGTGTTGAATTCTGAGCATTCTCCATTAAAATGCAGAAGCAACATGCTGTTTGGGCATACAGAAATGATCTATTTGTTTACAAACAAAATCCTTGGAGTTACAAATAAAATAAATGCGCCAAGAAAGTAATGTTGAGCTCAAAAAAGGTAAGAAATCAACTTATTACCGTAGTTATGTGTTCTGCTCTTTATTTCATGCAAAATAGTACATAAACATACCTTAAACTATTGCTAAAAGCATAGAACTTGCTCAACTCTTAGTGTGCTGAATATCTGCTGTCTAGTCGAGACTAGTCATGACTAGTCGGTCGACCAATCGCCCATACTTCGATTTTACTGGACTTGACGACTTAATAACTATGGTGATAAGCTAATATCACATACGGTTCTTTATTAGAACCGTCTGTGATATAATTTTTTTTTGAAAATTTCGAATTTGAGTAGCACTATCAGAATTTTTAAAAAAATACACAGGTCTGATCATCATCTGAAAATTTTACAAAATCAATAGCATTGCCTCTGGACCTCACAAAAAAATTGCATAAATATTAGACTTCATTTAGTGCCCCTAGAAAATAAAAAAAAAAACAGAACAGTATATACAAAGGCAATAGCACTGTCAATTTTTTTAAAATACACAAATCTGATAATCATCTGAAAATTTTATAGAATCATTAGCATTGCCTCAGGACCTCATACAAAAAAAAATTGACATTTTTTGATAAATTTTTCCAAATTTCTTGAATTTTTTAATTTGCATTTGAATTTCATCGGTTTACCGAACGGTTTTAGATGCCGAGCCAGCTTGATATGCTCGAAATAGCAATATTCGACGATATTGTGAACCCTATGTGCAGACTGTTGATCCAAGTTCTCACATCCCCTCCCCATAGCGCCCTCGTCCGTCATCAGAGTAAACTGACGACCTGTCAACCGGCCATGGCTAAATTACAAATTGAACTAATGGCAAGCCAAATATTCTTACAGATCTATAGTTACGTACGTCACACACAGATCAGATCTGAATTAATAGTCGTGGATCTGCTTCATTTTGAATCAGACAAGTATCAATCCAGAAACGGCCAGAGACAACGATTAATCTAAAGAGGTCAGTAACAATCACTGCCATTGCAATCACTTAATTTTTTTCGTGTAGTTAATAAACCCAAAAATTACATGGCTGCACTCGAGACAAGAAAAAAGAGGTTAGAATTCACAATTTCCGTGGCTGCACGGTGGGGATTTAGAGCTCATGGGGACTTTACAAGTAGGTGCTCATATAGTTTAGTGGGGTTGTCGTGTATAATTGATGGGTTTGCGTCTTCCAGACGCTCTGCGAGCGATCTGAGCATCGAGACCAGATGCCGTGTGTTTTTCGTACATCGGCATACCAGGTCTAGGTATTGCACAGCCTCCTGGGGCAGGAGACCAGTCATGAAGAAGGGGAAGAGCTTTGAGTGTGTCGCCTCCATTGTGCTCATGGCCTCTGATGCCCAACCGGAGTTGGATTTGTCAGAAACACTCCCCTCCTCTCGCTGCATCCGTCGTACTCCTTCTAATCGTGGGAGCAGCTCCCTCTCTTCCTCCATGAAGTGCTCTTTGGAGTGATCCTGTCAACGTTTTAATAAACTTCAGATTGACACCAAACATGAAGAAACAGATATATGCAGCTATGAATTAATTGAGTCCTTGACTAGGATTTGTAATGGCTTATGAAGGAATTCATAACAGTAATCAGTCGTTTTTTTTGTTGGCAAACTCCTTGTACCGGAGTTCATTTGGTGATAAGCCAAATATCAGTAGTAATCAATCTTAATAGTCAGTTCTGTATCTCTAAGATCCTCGCACAGGAGCTCATTTCTATGTAGTTGGGTATTCTATGGACAAATGGCACCAATATAGGCCATGTTTCGCATTGTTCTTGCATGTATATACATAATTTTACAATACTATTTAAAAAATATTGAAAAAACTTCAGATGTTGTCAAGGCTTCTTGGCTGTTTCTGAGAAAATTGCCGACTAATGTTCTCTGAACATTTGTCAACTATAATACCTTGATGTTATCAGTAACTGGCTCAAATCAAAGATAAGCCACCCAGTGAATGTAGTCCAATAGCTTACACAAACAAAGACGCGAGTGTAACAAAGATTTAGGACTGTGTCACAACCAAAATGAAGCATTCATGTGGAAGTGATTGCCACATGTGCAATCTTAATAGTCTGCAGACCTATGTCAAACTCATTTCATCAGCTTGATGGACACATGTGGAATAGGCCCAGCTGTAGTGAGAATAAAGCAACTTTCTTAATTGCTTGGGCCAGGCTGCACCCTACCCCCCCAAACCCCCCAACATACACACAATTCTAATGTATTGGTAGAGCTGTATGCAATTGCACTAGATACTCTTAAATAATAGGGAAAATACTAGTCGTGGTAGCTTCAGAAGTGTGCCATTTCAACAGTCAATTCAGGGAGGTTGCTATGCAAACTTCACCTTTTGTGGCAAGGCTTCTCTACGGTCTTCAGGCAAAATTGATACTAGTTAATTGTTGGTGTGGATGTTATCTTGTAATAATCAGTACCCCTTTAGCAAATAACATGCCATGAGAGATACCCAGAAAAGGAGTAACCGAAAAGTGAAGTGGAGGAGAATGATGTGAGTTCACCAAGTCACCCGAGGAAAAAAAATGATTCCTTTCCTCCTCCTATGGAAAAGTTTGTTATGTTGAGTACTGTACACATGCACTTTTCAAGGAAGCAAGAAGATCATGTGGTCCGGGATAAGGACTAGTGGACTACTACCAACCTGTTTGCTCTGTAAAACTTGCATAGTTTGAGCAGCACACTGTGGGGATAATTTAGCCTTCAAGTTGGACACAGACCCACCACCATGGCTATTGCATACATCTCTACTACTACATTGGTATTGTGTGTGTGGAAAGTTGGGGGGAAAGTAGGGTGCAGCACTGCATCCTGTCCCAACACTTGCAATATTTCACAAGCAATGCAGAGTGCAATACACTAAAGCTCTATGCTACACAACAACAAAATGCAATTAGTGTAACCACCAAATGCGTGGAGCCTGTACCTGCAACGCTTTGAGGCGAACCGAGAGGTTGGCCAGCACTTCATAGAACAGGGGGCTGCCTAGTTCCAACGTCAGGAGTGTTTTTATATCTTCCTTGATGCCGTTCATCATGGGCAGGTGCCTCCCGTGCTGCTCATTAACCTTATCGCACACCCCTGCACACAAAATACTCGGCATTAGATTAGATTGCAGTTACTCAATCATATCGCGAAGCAACCACTTGGTGATTAAACAACTCTCCAACTAAGCTCTGCCCGTTTGGTCTAGTGGTATGATTCCCGCTTCGGGTGCGGGAGCCGGGAGGTCGCGAGTTCGATTCTCGCAACGCCCCGTTTTGTTTGTTTTTCACTCAGAAAATGCCAAATTGTTTGCAATTTTTTTTCTCAAAAGTATAGCTTTGCTCTGGTACACGACATTGCTATCTTTTTTTGGCTTCTTTTACCAATCGGAGCAAAGCAAGGCCTGTACTGTACAGCTACAATGGTAGGAGAAGGCAGGCCTTTGGATCAAAGTACATGAACACATAGAAAAAGGAAAAGAACACTCCATCTTTATCCCTTCTTATCACAACAGATTGTCCAATTCCAACAAAATTCACCAGCAAGAGTACACGGCCAGCACAAAACTACTACTAGCGAGTAGTAAGGGACATGGAGTAGGTAGCAATGGCCAATTAATGCACCTAAAAAATCGGTAAAAACAAACAAGAAAATGCAGATGCAGGCAGTGAAGAACCATCCAATGGCAAATGTACCTTTTTTTTAGTGAGAGGGAATGGCAAATCCACCTTATACGTTAAACCCTTCCCATAAATCCTAAAGCGCAACAGCAACGCACCCAAATAAAAAAAAAACTTTCGTAAACCAGCAAAAAATTTAGGTACGAATCTAATCAAACAGAGAAAATGTTGAAACAAGCAGGACCAAATTATAATGCCTCCGCACAGAACTCGATGGAAATCCAAGAGAAAATTAAAGGCAAAATCCAATGCGCGCATAGATGGGAATAGGATGAAGTTCGAATGGACCTGGAAACGAGGCCCTCTGGATATCAGGGAAGAGAACCTTCTCCTCCATCCTGGCGTGCTCCAGCATCACCTCCATGACGTCCCCGTACCATTTCCCCACCCTCCTCACCTCGGCGCCCTCCACCACGCCCCTCCCCTTCCCGGCCTTCTTCCCCTCTTTCTTCACCATCTCCACCACCTTCGCCGCCACACCCTCCAGGTGCCGCTCCACGCTGCGGTGCTGCAGCCGCACCAGCTGGGCCACCTCCTCCGCCGCCGCGGCCGCCAGCGACGCGCGCGCCGCCGGCCGCTCGGGCGGCGCGACGCGGGGCTTGCCCTCGAAGCGCGCATCTACATGGCGCAGCAGCTCGTCAGCGGGGCCGGAGACCTCCGGGTCGGAGGCGGAGAGGCGGAGCACGGGGCGGCCGAGCGGGGCCGCCTCGGAGGGCGTGAAGTGCACGGGCACCGCCGCCTTGTACAGGAGCGAGACGCGGAGGCGCCACGCGACGGGGCAGCCGTCGGAGCCGTAGACGCGGACGATGCTCTCCTCCTCGGCCTCGGCGGCGGAGACGGAGGGGGATCTGGCGAGGGCGTAGGGGGACACGGTGGCAGCGGCGGTGGTGGTAGCGGTGGCCGCGCTCGATGCGGTGAGGCGGAGAGGCGGGGACCCCGGCGGCGTCGGGCGGCGGCGGCGCGGGGAGGGGGAGCAATTGCCCATGGGGAATGGGGGAGGAAGGGTTTGGGAGTTTGGGATCGGGAGGCGGAGTGAGGAGTGGGACTGTGGGAGCTTCGCCTTGCGTTGGAGAGGAGAGTTGGAGCCTTGGAGGTGTTGTTGGGGCGCGGGCGAAGCTAGCGGAGGGGACGATGGGGCCCCCGGCTCGGGGCGGCCTTTTTGGTGCCGTTCTGGATTTTGTTAAGGATATTGCGTTTTTTTTTTAAAAAAAAAGGATGATGTTGATTTGCTTTTGGAACAAAGTGTTTGGTGGTTTATGTGTTAGCAGTATACTGTTTGTTATAATTTTGGATTAGACTGGCAGATAGAATATTGTCAGAGTTAAGCAGGGATGTGCTGCGAGCGATATTTTTAACACTAAAAGGCATATATATAATCGTTTTAAGACTTGGGAGTTCATTGCTTATATGCATCTTATTTTTTTTATAAATATAGTATTTTTACGCATGTAGTTACAAATTTGTATCATGTCTTTTAGCACAGAGGATGCGGCAGTCGACACGTGTCCCCTATCATACCTGAGGAGTGTGGAAGCTGACGGAGCTCGATCAACCGCAAGAGCAGCATGCCTCACCATGACAAGTGGTTTCCGCTACGCTCGAGCACTCAGCGATAAGCTTTTGCCACGCTTCGCTCGGGCCCGCATTTGTTGCGCTTCGGTTGACTGATGCAATACGGCCGCTTTCGTTCTCCTAGGTATGACAGTCACATGTGATAGTTTTCTCTGTAGAAAAGATAGCTAAATTTACAAATATATACACTGGAGACTTGGATTTTTAAAAAATAAGCTACAGAATGCTAGATAAAAAATGTTTTCTAAGACTTCAAAGTCATTATACAGGATCGGAATGCCATGTTCTCCACGATGGGTGTATTTCGCTGGAAGATGGGTTTTCATATTTCCTCCAAAATACCACGATGCACTGGTCGATAATAAGAATCCGGTGGGAGCTTTGGAGGCAGAACTGAACAAGGGATAACCAATGGATGCAAGCTATCCTGTTAGTACGAGACATATAATTATGTTCTTTTCTACATTCTGTCATCATGTGTCTTTAATCATGGTGATTTGTGCACTGATCCTAATCTTAGGGACATCGATTCAAGTAGGGGAAAAGTTAAAAGAGAAAATCATACTTGTGGTGATTACTGCAATTACTCAAAAGAATCTAGTGCATTGAAATTGGACCACAAGAGTTGGTTATTTGCAAATCTTGCGTTAAAAGCTCTTTGACAAATCTTCTTCGTGTACCGCTAGTACTCCATGCTGGTGGAATTATTTCTCTTATTGAGAAAGCAAAAGGTACTATGAGGCAGGTACTCCTATCCGAGAAACGGTGTCACTTGGCAGTTGGTCTTTATTTTCCTGGGATGATTGGTTGTTGGAATTGGATCGTTACTGAATCGGCATCTGCATTTTACTGTGCAGTTAATCAGTTATTCCTCGACCAGTTTGATGCTGGGATTGTTTTGTTGGATCAGATGTTTTAACGAAGCAGACTCTGCTAGTCTACTGAGTCGAACCAAACACGTGAACACCTAATTTTCGTCCGGATGGGACGGGACGAAAGCTAAGGTTGCCGATTGTCATTGCCTCCCGATGAAGCCAAGGCAGCACAGGCCAAAGCAAGAGTAGAACGGAATTTTTCGGTTGGCTTAATTAGCAATGAAGTACGCCTACGAGTCGACTACAACGACAGACTGATTCAACAAGGGACAGGCGGCCAGGAGGCCCAGCAGGCCGAAACGAAAACGCCGAACACGTCGAAGTGTCACTCTGACGATGACCAGCGACTCGACGAGTCCTGGGGCACCAGTTGGGGAGCTGCGGCTGCCTGTGCGACCGGCGTCCGCCCGTGACACTACGGCGTATTCAGTTTGTTCGGTGTAATCGGTTCGATTTTTTTATTTTAAAAAAAAACGGTTTTTAGAAACTGTCATCTGAAATTCTAGGTTAAAAAAGAAAACCAAACTGAATTAATCAAAAAAATTTCGATTTGGTTTTTCGGTGAACCGAACTCTGGATGTCGCTCAGCTCTCCAAGCCGTGTCGTGCTGCTCGTGCCCACTCGGCGCTTGCCCATGCGGACCCCGGCACCCGCCTCGGTCGCGGCCTCCCGCCCGTGCTCCCGCCGTCGCCTTGCTCGTGCCCATCATCACCACCCCGCTTCGACGCCCACGCCGAAGGGGGAAGGGGAGGCGGGGCTGCGGAGGGAGGTGATGGACCAGCGGCCAACGGGGGTGAGGAAGGCGGAGAGGGCAGGAGGGAGTAGTGCGTGGGGAGAGGGAGGGAGGGAGGCGGCGAGGCCGTGGGGGCGAGGGGGGTGTGGGACGCCGGGAGGGAAGGGAGCGGCCAGGAGCAAGGATTGAAATCTCGTTTTCGCTCCAAATCTCGTCCGTGGTTGGAGAACGAAATCTCGGCGAGATTTAGAAATTTTGGAAAAATTTCGGACGAAATACAAGAACAAAAATTCAAATTCAGGTCTTTTTCTACCGAGAAAACCGAAATTTTCCGGTTTTGCCAAGATCTCGGCGAGATTGCACCGAGCGAAAAATGGCTCAAACGACGTTGAAAATTTTCAAAAATTTTTGTAGGGTCCTGAAATATCAATTATATTCTCATAAAAATTTAAGATGATTATAAAATCTGAGAAAATTTTTAAAAATTCAAACACTGCTACTATCCTGATAAAACACTAACCGGCAAGTTTGAACCGAATAAAAAATGAAACAACGCACGTTAGAAAATTTTGAAATATTTTGTGCAATGTTCGGATCCCTCACTAATGTTCCTATAAATTTTAAAATGATTATCAAGCATCATGAATTTTTAAAAATTAGGACAGTGCAACTGTCCTGATAAAAACCATATTGGCAAACTTTAACCAAATGGGAAATAGTACAAACCATGTTAGAAAATTTTAAAAAAATTTGTGGATGTTACTGATGTATCATTAATGTTTTCATAAAATTTTAAAATTATGATCAAGTTTCGAGAAGTTCCAAAAATTCTGACAGTGCTACGTCCTGATAAAAGCCTGATGATCAATATATAGATCTGCTTTAATAAGCAAAAAATGTTTAAATTTTTTTAAAATTTTTAAGAAGGGTTCTAAGAAAATTTTAAAGATCTCATAAAAAATTTGAATCATAATCACACTTCAGTAAATTTATAAAATTCTTACAAGTGCACCGTACCATTTATATTCTTTCTATTTTTGATTTTTGAAATATAACAAATGAAGTTCAATGCTTACATAGATTTGATTGAGCAAACAAAAAAGTTTAATTTTTTTAAAAAAATTTATAGAATTCTACTGAGGAAATTATTAAGCTCTCATAATTTTTTTTAGATCATGATCACACTCGAGAAAATTTATAAAATTCTGACAATATTATTGTCCCAATTATGTTCATTCGGTTTTTTATTTTTTAAAGATAACAAATGAAGTTCAATTATTTTGAATTTTTTTTGTATGATCCTACACTTCTTAATATAGTACCATAATTTTTTTACATTCGTATAAAATCATGTACAATTTTATAAAAATCTGACAGTGTTTCTGCAGTTTTAAAAAAATATCTCAAAAATTCGGGTTTTCAACAAATTTTCATAGGAGATGACTTTCTTAAGGGTTATTGGACCAAATCAGGTCAAAAAAAGTTTTTTACCGGTCAAAAAATTCTATAACTCGCCAATTTAATTTTTTTTACTCCGTCCGGCATTTCAAAACTCGTTCGCGTCCGGTAAGCGAGATCTCGCGAAATTTCGGCGAGATTTTAATCCTTGGGCGGGAGCCGAGAGCCCGGGAGGAGCCGCGATCGCGCGTGGGAGAGAGGGAGGGAGCAGCGCGCGGGGAGCGGGAGGGAGGCGACGAGGCCGTAGAGGCGAGGGGGCTCGGGACAGTGAGAGGCCGGGTGGGAGGGGAGGGGGTGGGAGCCGAGAGGAGCCGCGATCGCGAGGCGTGAGCAGAGAGAGGGAGGGAGGCGATGACGGTGAGGGAGGGAGGCGGGAAGAGACGCTGCGGCCGGACGGCATGGAGAATGGATGAATGGCCAAAATGGATATGGAGTGGAGCTAAGCGATTCGCTCGAGGGGGCGCGGGGGAGTGACGAATTGACAGAGGCAAGCGGTGGTTCGATTAGTTCGGCTTCTCAGATTGTAAAATCGAATCGAAAATCGAACGGTATCAAAATAAAAACCAAATAATAAATTAAAAACCAAAAAACCCTAATTTCTTTGATTAATTTAATTCCATTCGACTCGATTTTTCGAATTCAGTTAAAACTGACCACCCCACCCCCTAACGGCGCGAGAGATAAATCTCCTTTGACCCGGTATTGTCTATTTGTGCCGTTCGCCAACCCACGTGGCCACATCTCACGTGCATTTGGTGCTCCCGCTGTGGCGCGTTCTCCAGGCGCGGCCTCCAACGTGCTCTCAGCCTCTCGGCTCTCGCCACTGGGATACTGACACTATACAGCAGGATCCGTTCAAAACACCGTAGCTAGTCGCGTTTAACCAATTGCTTGGTAGCGTCCTTGTTGATATCAATCCCTTCTCATGGACTAAGAATCCGAGAAAATGGTCCATACATATAAAAATTTATTATATCACGGTCGGCCGCGTTATCTGCTCGCTAACGTGCAACGGGGACGTCCATTTGGCCATTAGTCTCACCGGCAGTGTTCAAAATCTAGTTTTGCTCTAAATTTCATTCATGACCGGAGAACGAAATCTCAGCGAGATTTAGAAATTTCGGATAAATCTCGGACGAAATACAAAAATTCAAATCCGGAATTTTTTCTACCGAGAAAACTGAAATTTCGGCCGATTTTGTCGAGATCTTGGCAAAATTGCACCGAACGAAAAATAGAACAAATGATGTCAAAAAATTTTAAATTTTTTTGCAGGTTTCTAACATATCAGTTATACTCCTATAGAAATTTTAGATGATTATCAGATCTAAGGAATTTTTAAAAATTCAAACAATGCTATTGTCCTGATAAAACGCTGACCGGCAAGTTTGAACCGAATGAAAAATGAAACAAACCACATTATAAAAATTTGCAATTTTTTTGCATGGTTGTGATGCATCAATAATATTTCCATAAAATTTTTAGATGATTATCAAGCTTCATAAATTTTGAAAAAATCGAACAGTGCTACTGTGCTGATAAAAGGTTTACCGGCAAAATTCAACCAAATGAAAAATGGTACAAACCATGTTAGAAAATTTTTAAAATTTTTGTGGATGGTCATGATTTATCATCAATATTTCTATAAAATTTTCATATGATGATCAAGCTTCAAAAAGTTACAAAAACTCTGAGAGTGCTACATCCTCGTAAAATCATAATGATCAATACATAGATTTTCTTTAGCAACCAAAAATGTTTAAATTATTTTTAAAAAATTCATAAGATTTATAAGGAAATTCTTAAGATCTCATAAAATTTCTGAATCATGATCACACTCTAGTGAATTTATAAAATTCTTACAAGTACAGTGTACCATTTACGTTCTTTCTGTTTTTGATTTTTGAAAAATAACAAATGAAGTTCAACACATACATAGGTTTGATTGAGCAAACAAAAAAGTTTATTTTTTTTAAATTTTATATAATGGTACTGAGTCAATTATTAAGCTCTCATAAAAATTTTGGATCATGATCACACACGAGAAAATTTATAAAATTCTGACAATGTTAGTGTCCCAATTATGTTCATTCAGTTTTTGATTTTTTAAAGATAACAAATGAAGTTCAATTATTTTGAAATTTTTTTGTATGATCCTACACTTCTTAGGATGGTACCATAAATTTTTAAGATCAATATAAAATACTTATAATTTTATAAAAATCTGACAGTGTTTGTAAAGTTTTTTAAAAAAATATCTCAAAAATTCGGTTTTTCAACACATTTTCATAGAAGATGACTTTCTTAAGGGTTATTGATCAATTTTCGGTGGTCAAACATCAAATTTCGGTCAAAAATAACGAGATCTCGCCGAGATTTTATGAGATTAATGTAGCAATTTAATTTTTTTGAATTTTTAAATTTGGTCGGCATTTCAAATCTCGTTCACGTCCAGAAACCGAGATCTCGCGAAACTTCGACGGGATTTTAAACCTTGCTCACAGGTATGGTAAGCCCGTGGTCGCCGAGGGGATGAAACAGGAAGTCATGTTTACTCCAATAGGGCAATCTATCCAAATATATAATAAAAACTCATAACAAGTGTATTGTGATTGCTAATAAAAAATATAAATATTCTATAAATTCTCAAAAAAAGAAAATATTTGATCCGTACTCTGGTAGACCTTAATTAAAGCTAAATTGTAGTGTTCGTTTGGATGTTATTGGAAAAAGATAAATATGTTAGAAATTCTTATAAAAAAAGCAAAACGAGGCAGGCCCTTGGCGTAATTCCAAGAATCGCGAGGGCCTTTATACAAAGAAGCGAAAGAACGAATTGAAGGCTGCTGGTTTGGCCGGGACCTCAATGGAATTTGTCAAAACGAGAGAGCTTTTTCGCAAAAACGGTGCGAGGGCATGCCTGGTTAAGCGCGGATTCTTTAATATTACAGAACAAATATACTAAAGTGTACCGTACAAACCCTATTCAACCAAACAGGATACAAACGTAAGATTAAAATGCTGATGTGTCTTATAAACCATCAAATTGCTTCAGTCTTATCTATTCAGTGCATCTCATTCCTGATTCTCTCATCCACACGTTCTCATATCCTCAAGCGCCTGCTACGAGGGAGCGTGGTGACGGCGACGAAAGTAGACCAAGGCTAGAGGGAAAGGCGGCAAAGCGTTGCGGCTAGTAGTGAGCGGGTGGGGGCAAGCGGCAATGGCGGTGAGCGAGCACAGTGATCATGGACGCGAGAGGTTGCAGGCGAGCGTGATAGGGGTAGGGGTGGGCAGGTTAATTCGGTTTTTTCGTTTGGTTTTGTTGGTTTTTAAATATTTTGGTTTTTGGATTTTGAAAATCGAACCGAAATTGAACTGATCTAAAAATCAAACCGAATTAATCGAACCAAATCGGTTCGGTTAATTCGATTTTCGGTTTAACTGAATTTACTTGAAACACTGGATACTCGCTAGACGCCAGGTACTGCCAGACGCAGAAAGATTTGTTGTCTTGTTGATCTACGTTTTGGCCTAGATGCAGAAGATTTGGATGGAAAAGTTGCAGGAAACTTACTATTAGCAATGTCAAGTTTTCTAGCTCTACAAGACACCAAATTTCAAAGCAAGTAGGAATAACTGTTTACTAGTATGTCCGTAAAACCTATGCCGCGATGCCATCTCCTAACGAGCAGTCCATAAAACCTATGCCATCTCCTATCGAGCAATTGCAAAAATGTGTTGGCCACCAAGCAGGACTTGCATAGAACAAAAGAGCAGGATGGGGGCAAGCGGCTATGGCGGTGAGCGAGCACAGTGATCATGGATGCGAGAGTGTGCAGGCGAGCATGATAGGGGTAGGGGTGGGCAGGTTAACTCGGTTTTTTCGTTCGGTTTTGTCGGTTTTTGAATATTTTGGTTTTTGGATTTTGAAAACCGAACCGATCTAAAAATCGAACCGAATTAACCGAACCAAATTGGTTCGGTTAATTCGGTTTTCGGTTTAACTGAATTTACCTGAAGCACTGGGTACTCGCTAGACGCCAGGTACTGCCACACGCAAAAAGATTTGTTGTCTTGTTGATCTACATTTTGGCCTAGATGCAGAAGATTTGGATGGAAAAGTTGCAGGAAACTTACTATTAGCAATGTCAAGTTTTCTAGCTCTACAAGACACCAAATTTCAAAGCAACTAGGAATAATTGTTTACTAGTCTGTCTGAAAAACCTATGCCGCAATGCCATCTCCTATCGAGCAATTGCAAAAATGTGTTGGCCACCAAGCAGGACAAGAAAAATGCTAGCTGCAAGCAATCACATATGAAGTTTGGGGTAACATCAGAGCACAAACCCATCCAAGAACAATGAATTCCTATTACATGGCATAAAAAAATTCAGTCCAGATCCCAGAAGCGCCGTGGTTAGTCTATAAAGCATCCAATTCCTAGCTGAATTGAAGACAACCATCCCACAACTAGGATCTCAGGGCCAAGGCCGCAAGGAATGTAAACCTCAGCAGCATTAAATAGTCTATGTCAAAACTGAAATTTTCTTCTGCTTCACAATCAACTAAGTTGCAACAACTAGTAGAAATTACCGTGCAAACCAACACGGAACAAACGAAAATATTGGCAGCTAACCAAAGCACCCAACCCAATCCAACCTAAGAACGAACGACGCGGACAAGGCGCAAGAACTCGGTTCTTGGGCGGAACCCAACCCAATCTCCCCAGGACGAATGGAAGACAGACCAAGTCGAGACTAGATCAGGGAGGAGTGAGACCACGAACGGCCAATGCTCACCTCATCGAGAAATTTCCTCCGATTCAGCATACCCCCTGGGTAGTCTGGATCTGGCCTCACCTCCCCCTCCCTCCTTTCCTCCCTCATCGACGTCCTTGTGACAGTAGCGGCGTGGCCTGCGGGGGAGATCTACAGCTCCTCCCCCCTCGTGTTGGCAACGACGGTGACGAGGTGGGCTTAGAGGGGAGAGGAGAAGAGATGGCGGGATGGGATGGCGGGAGGGCGGCGACGCTTGGAGACGCGCCGATAGGTGGCAGCGCGTCGGTGTCGCTGGACGCTGGTAGCCCTAGCCGCCAGCCGGGTATGGCCGTGCGGGTAGGCTAGGGTTTGCTGGGTTGGGACCTAGGGGCTGGGGCAAGGGCAATGCCGATTGGCGATTGGGTTGGGACTTGGAGTTGGAGAATTGAAGTCGGTGCGGATTGTGCGTTGCAAGGTCGTTCGGTTGAACGGTTCGGTTCGGTTTTCAAACTTAAAAAGTCGAACCGCGAACCGTAAACTGAACAAAGTTAGAATAAAAACCAAACTGCAAACCAAAAACCAAAAAAATCAAAATGTTCGGTTAATTCGGTTCGGTTTTTCAGTTTCGGTTTAAAAATATCTACCCCTAGATAGGGGCACGGGCTTGCACGAGAGCAATCACGGACAGTGAACAGCCACAGAGCCAATAGCAGCTCAACAAGCGTTGCTACATACTGAGATTGTTGAGTACTCCCATGTTTAGACTATTTTTCTTTGAAAGCCGTTCGTATTTTCAAAACTTTTTTTCAAAAAAAAACTTGCTTGATTTATTTAAAACTCGTGTTAGCTTCCTTAAACTCTTATGGAACACCAAATTTCATATTTTTTAGTCCGTGTTAAAGTTTTGCCTAAAACTTTCCTTGAATCTCTTGTGAAACACCAATATAGAGTTTTAAACTCATTTTTTAAAATGTGAAACTCTCCTTAAACTTGTAAAATTTGTTTGGATTTTTTGTTGACTCACTGAAACTTTGAGGTATATTTTTTTGATCTTTTATTGAATCTTTCTGAAACTCATTTTTCAATAAAGTTTCATAGTTTGAAACACATTGAAAATGCTTTGAAAATTCATGGAATCTCGTTGAAACCTAGTGAAACTTGTTGGAAAAAAGGATGGAAGCTTTGGTTTAATTTTTGAAACTTCCTCAGAAGCTTTTGAAACTGTTTCGAATTTGTTGAAACCTTCTAGAAACTACAACTATTTTAACTTGAAATTTTCAGGAAACTCACTTTTTAATCAATTTTCATATTTTTGAAACCATTGAAACACTTCAAAAATGCATTGACACTCTACGAAACTTAGTAGAATTTGACGAAATAAATACGAAAATTTTTCTTGAATTTTTAAAACTTCCTCAAACCCTTTTGAAACTTTTTTGAATTTGTGAAACTTGTTGAAATCTACTTAAAAGTTATGTATAAGATCGTGGATGTCGACTAGAAAGGGGGTTAATAGGCGGCTATAAAATTTTCTTCTACGATTAATTGAAATCTCGCCTAAGTACCCCTATATCAAAACCTAAACAATAATCAGTGTGGAGCGATAAACTATGGTTTTGACTATCAAGGCCTAAGTCAACTAAACTCACTAAGTGCACTAACTATTTATGTCTCAAATAATAATTTGCAATCCTAAGAACAAGCAATCAAACCATCAATTCTATGAATATAAATTGCTTAAGTATAAGTAAAGAATAGAATGCAAATCACAAGAGATACACCGATATTTTACCGTGGTGTTCAGAGACTTACCGGTCTCCCTAATCCATGTTGAGGCAAGTCCAAACTGCTTTGGACCGGCTCCACGAATTGAGCATCCACCTCGATTCCACTAGTGGTAGCTCTTTCCCCCTCTAGGTAGACGAGCTTCGACATTCACAACTTTGTTGGGCCTTCTCACAATCTCCACACGCCGTCTAGGTGTCGACAAATACCAAGAGTAACAAGTCAAGCCCTCTAGCTTGAGTTCCACCAAATACAACATATATACAATGGTGATCACCGTGTGCAACACATGCACAAGGCTCCCCTCAAGTGCAACACATGCACAAGAGGCTCTCAATCCTCTCCTAATTGTAACACATACAATTAGAGCTCACTCTTAGCTCAAGAACCAAATGTGAGAGTGCAACGCATGCACAATACCACCTAAATGCTCAACAAGGACAGCAACACCTAAATGCCAGCCCCAAGGCTCATTTTATAGCCTCTCTAAAGAAAACTAGCCGTTGTGGGACAAAACGGGCAAATCATCAGCAAACCCGGTGCTACCACCATACTAGCACCGGTAGCATCGGCCTCCTCGCCAACGGCTAAAAATCTAGCCGTTACATAGAGAATCCGGTGCTAGCGGCCAACTACGAGCGGTGCTACCGCTGGGCCATAGCACCAGCTTGACAGACTCGGTCGAGCACCCCTCTCTGAATTTTTCACACCAGCCAGAGGGGTGGTAGCACCACCCGAGCGGTGCTACCGGCCCAAAGTGCGGCAGCACCGACTCAGCAGTGCTACCGGCCCCACAAGGGCGGTATGATCAGCCTAAGGGAGAAAAGACAGTTTCACACATAAACTTTTCTTCAAAACAACAAATATCAATTTTTTGAGCTATGTGAGGATCAACAAATGATCTCAACACTATGCAAAATACATTTGCATATGTTACTCACATACTCCAAAGAACAACATTTAAACATCGACTTATTTGCAAAATACATTCGCAAATAAACCAAGAGTCTATGAGATCAATCTTCTAGGCATGTAATGATCAACACATGATTTGACACATTTGAAAATACCAACACTTGCTCTAGGATCAAAACCCATAACTTCCAACTCATTTGCAAATAACAAATTCATTCGATTAAAGTCAAATCTTGAGCATGAGATGATCAACACATGATCACAACACATTGCAAAATATTTTTGCAAATGCTTGTCTCATGCTCCAAGATAAGATGCAATTAAACCAATATTTTGCAAACACAAAGCATAAACCGTACAAATCAAATTGCATGAGCTCTCGCCTTTTTGCAACACATGCAAAACTTAGCTCCGTGCATAAACTACATAAATCAAATTACATGAGCTATCTCCTTTTTGCAACACATACAAATTCATAGCTCCATGCTAATTTTAAATCAATTAAGATTCAATAAGAAGCAAGCATGAGCTCCCTTATTTGCAACACATACAAATACTTCGCTCAAGCAAAATCCAAATAAGAGAGTGAGCTATAGTGAAACGGACTGAGTTAATCAACACATTATAAAACTCAAGCTAAAAAACTCAACCCCTCTTAATAGTACAGCACCTAACTAGCAACCCGGTATTCCATCCAAACACCGATACTGGTAAAAGACTAGAAACACATCCTTAGCCTTAGCTAGTTATACTTTTACCTCTAGCACATTCACTTGGAGCTTTTATGATTCCCATCATATTTTCTCTAAGTTGGATCCTCTCTTCTTGTTCATCAACATATGATGAACTTCCTTTGTCTTAGCTTCGGGATCCTCTCTTGATGCTCATCAATACATGACAACGTCCTTGTCCCGTTTATCCATCTCAACCTTAGACTTAACATATTTCAAACTCATTGAAAGTGTTAGTCCAAAACACGTGGTTGTCTCAATCATCAATGCACTCTATTGACACATAATAGATGCTCCCAAGATCTTTTGATCTTATCTTTGATGATTGATCACAACCCAAAGATAATTAATCGAAAGATTAATTTGTGTTTTGAATATACTAATGCAACTAATACTTCATATACTCAAGAACTTTTGATTGCCCTAGGATCAATAAAGTGAACCATCAACACTAGTTCTTTGTTGATTGAATGCCAACCTAACACAATTTAAAGTGTCATGAGTATATATTAACTACACAAGTTTCATATACTCAATTCGATGGAATCTAAAAGTAATGATCCAATTTATATGGAGTGGTGGAAAAGGATCAGTACTCTTAAGACCATTAATTATAGAATAAACTCTATTAAATGTGTGCATACAAATCATTGAACTTGAATCAATATGCACATATTCAATTTTTGATTGCTTTGGAGTTTACCCTGTATTGTCATGAGTATACTACAACTACATAAGTTAAATATACTCAAGTGATTGTTTCAAAGTAATGATCTTTAATATAGAAAGATGAATTAGATCAATATTATTGAAATATTAAGGTAAAGTATGAACTCCCCCTAAACGTGTACATTCATATATATATATGTGGAATTAAAAATATTATGCACATCTTTAATGTATAATTAATAGAAGAGTTCATCCATTTACTTGAATCCTAAGTATGTATTAAGATAATAGAGTGAAGACGAGTGCATACCTTGGGTTTTCTATTTTCTATCTAAATTTGAGACTAATAAGAATAAAGCTCAATAAACATGTTAGTCTCATAATGATTAGGTTTGTCATTAAACAATATTTAATTATTAATCTAAATCTAATCACCAAAACCAATGGAGTTTGAATTTACATTCCGTTTAAACCTTCTTGAAACTTCGGTTTCTTTAAACCTGAAATTTCCACGAAACTTACATGGAACTTGTTGTACTGTTGAAACTTTATGAAACTTTTGTGTACCATTGGTAGCACTTTTAACGGTATATCGTTGTGTAGCTGCTCCCTTAATATTAGTATTCCCAAGGCGATTTCATGCAAAAAAAAATGATCGTTTTCAAACAGAATCTGAAGGAATTTTGATCAGTAAGGCACATATTGTGAGAGGCATAAGAAATTTGGTCGGTATAGGAGGCTACAGTGGGCTTAGAGTGTTCACCAAAAACTACATGGACCGCAGTCGATCGGAGTATAGTTTTGTGGGCTATTATTTTAAGCCTACTAATGTACAACAGTTTCTGATATGGACCTGTCTGTTACAAAGAAGTTCAGGTCCAGGGAAGAACTGAAAATTCTAACAAAGCCCACAGCCCCACATATATTCAAAGCCTCACAAACTAAAAAGAGCGCCCTCCTGGGCCGCCACCTATCGCAACTCGCCCGCCTATTCGGCCATGCCCCGCTTGCCCTAAAACGAAAACAACCCACGCACCAAGAACAAGAAGCGCAGCCATGGCGGCCGCCGGGGACGGTGAGGACGCGCCGACGCAGCAGCAGCTGCCCGCGGCGGGGCATGGAGGCGGCGTGATCGAGAGCCTGGAGGAGCAGTGGCGGAAGACGAAGGAGCACGCGGAGACCTACCCGTACGTTTGGGGCTCCTACATCCTCGTCTACGGCGGCCTTGCCGCCTACCTCACCTGGCGCTGGCGCAAGCTACGCCGCACCGAGGACCGCGTCCGCGCACTCCAGGGCCGCCTCCGCCAGCTCGCCGCCGCCGAGGAGTCGCAGGCGGCTTCCGCTCCTCCTACCCCAACTCCTCCCCCGCAGCAGCCGCCGTCGGCTGGGCCCGCCAAGCCTACCTCAGGCCCGGGATAGAGTAAGCCCCCTTAGCCAACTTCTTGACGAGAATTTTTACAAGTTACAGGACAATTCCTGCATCTTTCGAGCTCCAGGCAGTCATTGGTTTCTTCTTGCTTAGTAGGTGGCCCTGGACCGAAAGAACATAAGGTAGAATGCTAAGTGCTTAGCCGTGGGTGATTCTGTGCTCGTCCACGAAATCATTTTGAAGAAGGTTTGAATTGTTGTGATTCATGTATGATGATCTTTCCCACGAGGGATTTGGGTTTTTGGTTATGTCAGCAAAACACTTCTTTGTAGACATTCCACATCTTTTCTTTGCGTTTCACAGTGCTGGTCTAAAGTGATATGCAGCTTGCTTCTCCCACTTCGTGTATTCGTCATATGGCTGCTTGATACTAATATTTTGATCTCGTTAAATCTTGTTGAATCATCATCATTGGAGAAGCATATTATGCGCGCTTGTGGAGAATTTGATAGAGAAAGCTGAACGGACATGCTGTGTTGCTAATTTTGTCATTAAGACAGGCAGATTGGATTTGGAGGAGAACAATATATATGGTCCTCTGGAGAAATTGACAGATAAAGCTCAACCAACATGTTTGTATCGGCCTTAATATTACTGCTGATTTCTGGAGCCCTCAACCTAATATTGGCTATAGTAAGCTATCAAGCAGGTTTGTAGGAAATAGGAATGTTTAATGTGGGCATCCAAGTGTTCTGCCTCTTTGTTATGCCTGAAATTAATCCAGTTTCAATATTTCTTTAACTTAGCATCTTTAGCTTTATTCTTCTCCCAAATTTAGCAAACTGTTTTACATTTTTCCTGACTTACCTGGTGCCGGATAGCTCAAATAAAGTGATTGCTAACTAGCGGTTTAGTTTGCATTTGCTTGTATTACCATGCTCTGTTATACGAATAATTTGCTCCATGCATTATTGGTTGTCGCTGTTGTTGTTGTGATGATTGGAAGACATAAATTCGTTTGCACAAGGCCATTAATGTACAGTCAAAATTCTACTAATACATGCTTTGTATAACCAATACTATAATATAAGGTGTACTTTGATGTTCCGATTCACAAATCCTGACTTGGATGCCTAGTTGTGCACATAACATTAGCATACAAACATTCAAGAAGCTTTGTGGGTTCAGTACATTGATTGCATGGGAGGGCCACAACTAGGATATTTATTTACATTTTATCATATCTGGCACTTGATCTTAATTTGGTTCCTCGTCCCATTCCTTACTGTTTGATAATGTCAATCTGTATGGGAGTACAATAATTCCCATCCCATGGGTGCTTGTGAGCTTGTGAGGATGTTGACCAAGGTTGGACTTGTTTGGTACGAAGATGCAACTCGTTTTTTTTTTCCAATGACAAACGTAAGTGAAGATATGCTCTTGCCTATTTCCATTCTAGAAATTCTGGGGCTTTCCATTGAAAAGGCTACTCTACTCTCTGAGTACTTTCCATTTTCTTTTTCTTTTTGCCACTATGAACAACAACCTATGATTTAGTCACTGTGTACCTAGCAATCAGCAGCTGGTAGCTGCCTAGGGTCATTCATATTTCTCTTTACAAGGTCATGTGATGCATCTGTCATTAGCTGAAGGAGAAGTGCCCTTAGGCTCCTCTGACGGCATTCTGCTAGGCTAGGCGAGCTCGAAAGGCGAACAAAAACAGCATGTTTAGAAGAAGCTAAGGCATGGTCCTTGCACAGCTCATAAGACTGCCGCTATCTGGAGCTCAATCTGCAGCGAAGGCAACAAAATAGTACAAATTGGGTAGGTGCCCAGCTGATGCCTTCTGCTACTCTGTCCGACACGGCCATGTGATCGCCGAACAGCACCCTTGTGCCAAGAACTGGCCTTGATTCCTTTTACCAAGCCTCTCTCTCCTTTTGTTTCGGTTCATGAACTATTGCTTATTCACTGTAAATTTACCCCCTCAAATCGTACTTTTGATCTCAGTAAAAAGAAAGGATGTTGCGTTTTTGGAAGAAATTTAACCCATCTGGTAATATATCTCGAGGTGATTGATCTATGTACTCTGACCTTGACATTGGTTAGAGGTGGTGAGTTGCTTTTTAACTGGAAACAGGTGTCTACAGGCTGATACTGCAGGCACTACTGTTGTTTATCGCAGAAAAATTTGAAGCACTGTGGTTTATCACATTTTGGTGCTCACTGCTGCTTAACTAAAAGACGGATCTGTGAGGGGATCACTGGCCAATCCACTCTGAAATGAAAAGACTAAACTTATTAATTGGGAGAGCCACAGGCGAAAATGGGCTTTGTCGGAGGACTACTCCAGATCGGCATAAAATCGCTGTGCTCGCTCCTGTCTGCCTCACCATTATCCCTGATAAATTAATCGCTGTACAATTACAGCTAGCCTCATGGTGTATGTATGTGTAACTAATCAAGGAGGCTTGACAAAGATCAACTTCTGCATTGTTTGGCTGCCATTATCAGTTTTTTAACCTCAGTAGTTGGGAGTAACTACACTCAATTCAACTCACTGAAACTGATGTTTTGGGGGGAGAAATACTCGAGATCCGTTTTTGGAGTTCGTTTCGTTTCAGAGGTGGCATTGTCTGCACCAATATTTGTAGCTGTAGGGATGCGACAGCCTCTGAAAACGGCTGATGCAACCTCTTGGCCCTTGCCTCTCCCCCCATCTACCTCTGAATTCTTAAGGGAAGCGTGTGGTTCCACTTATCACTCTCCCTGCTCCTTAGCTACTACCAATCTCTTGCCCTTCTCTGCTCTGCTCAGACCTCACCACCATAGTACGGAGGTACGTAGATCTAGTGGCAGTGGTAGCTGCGCGCGGGCACAATGCCTCAGGTCGACCTGGAGAGCTTGGTGTGCGGCGTGGCGGGCGCTGGCGCCGGGGACAGGAAGGTGTCGTGCGAGACGGTCATCGCGGGGGGCAGCGGGGAGTCGTCGCCGCCGCGGATGCCGCCACCGGACCCCGATTTCCCGCCCGAATCGATAACCATCCCCATCGGCGACGAGGTGGCCTTCTCGGAGCTGAACCCGATATACGACCGGGACGACTCAACCAAGGGCAGCACCAACCCCAAGTCGGCGGCCGGCGCCTCCAACCCCATCCCGGCCAAGTCGCGCTCCAACTCCACGCGCATCGCGGGAGCCCCGCCCGCGGCCACCACGTTCTTCGGCCTCCCGGCCAATATCCGCCCGGCGTTCACCCGGCGCCGGCCGTCGCAGGGCCGGATCTTGCCCGACAAGCGCTCAGGCGGAGCCGGAGGCAGCGGCGACGGCGAGGAGCCGCGGTCGCCCAAGGTCTCCTGCATTGGGAAGGTGCTCTCCGACCGGGAGCGGTGCGGCCGGCGCCGGCGCCGGAGGTGGTGGCTCGGGGCAGTGGCCGTGCTCTGGTGCGGCGGCGGTTGCGCTTGCCGAGGAGGAGGTGGCGTGGGCAAGAAGGTGGCGTTGGAGGATGACGAGGACGTAGAAGACATGCCGGGCATTGCGGCAATGCGTAGGTTCAAGTCCGGGAGAAGAGCCGCTTCGTGGGGAGAGGAGGCACTGGCAGCGGCGGCGGGGGCGGCGGCTGGCGAGGAGGAGGACGAGAGCCATGAGACTGAGCAGTGGCCCCGACGACCGGTAAGTTAGGTTGCTGCGAAGGCGGGAAGCAGTAGTAGCAGGGGATACGCGCCTGGTGGGACCCACCGTCAGTGACGGTGGTTGGCTTGGGTGTGGTCGCCGGTAGGTGAGCTCAACTTGTCTCGAGTTGTATCCATCAGTGAAGGATGGGCACGGCTTGGCGTAGGGGTAGACGGTGATTGGTGACTGGTCTAGAAATGCGAGTTTTGGAATTTCGGTGGTCTTTTGCTGCTTGGAATTTTGCACTTGGGATCGGTCAGACGAACTCAACTTGTTCTGTTGTTGCCTGTCGCATGCACCCAATGATCGATGTACATACCCCAAAAAAATAACGAGAGCACACAAGGTACTGCTTCATTCGTGTTTCTCTCTGTGATCCTAAGCTATAAGTCCCTGTGACAACTCTATGATCTGGGCGATGTGCAGTCATTGTCTTTCCTGTGTGGTTACACGTGTTTCTCACGGCTCCCAGGCCCATCTAAAGAAGTGATCATTATTCTAATCCCTTTTCTATTTTTTTTTGCAAAAATGGTTACCTAACGGCCTCCGTTTGCTGGAATCGGAATAGTTGAGAACAAAGTGGCGAACGGGTGCGTAACGCGTGAGAATCTGCAGGGGCTAACAAACAATAGAGGTACTCCGCTCGTGCTCCCTATTGAGGGATCACTCACTGCCAATAGGTTACCTTCAAATTTTTTTGCAAATTTAGCCATCTCTTATACCACGAAAGTCGCAATTTTCATTTGCCGCGTCACCAAAGTGCGGTGGCCTGAGATGCCGCAGAACCGGAGCACAGAAGGCCGGTGGCGCGGCAATTGGTGTCGAGTGCAAAAGCAAGCGGCTGCTGCGCTCGGGTGGCGTGGAAGCAGGCGCAGCCACGGAGCCAAGGCACGGGAGCCGGCGTCGCGTGAGCGAGAGCGACCGCACGACGCGCGGGAGCAGAAGTACCACGGAGGGGAAGCGTGGGAGGTCCTTTTGTGGTAGGGGAGCATAAAAGGTACCTTCTGTGATGGATAGGATGTTAGATTTGCAAAAAAAATTTAAAAGAGAGTTATTTAAAGAGAGAGAGAGCAAGGGCAGACCATTTAAACGTGATTTAGGGGTAAGTTGCGAGTGTCAACTCGTAGCTAAGGGCTTAAGGCTGGTTTGAACTTGGTATCGCGTTCCCGATACCGCAACGTCTACACCTGTCACACCAGCGTCACCTCCTGCCTAGTGAAACGTACCATTCAGCGGCGAACGTTTTTTGCCGCCGTTGACGTCTGCACCTATCGTGAATTCGTGATCCAGCGTAGCAGTGTGGCCGTCGAGGAGGCTGCGGCTGGATTGCCGTCGCCTTCTAGCCTTCTAGGATGGCGTAGCGCATTTCGATGCTGGCTGCTACGTCATCTAAGCCTGGTATGAGTGTTAAAAAAACACACACACACACAGACGAGAAGCCTTGAACATTTGAACTCCGTGGCATGTATAGCTCGTCTGAACGAACGCCGAATCGTTCAAACCCGGCCTTTCAGACATGAAAGAGGCTTCCAAAACGTCTACAAAGAACACTCTGGTTCCCAAACACCTTGGAATAAATCTTACTATACAATAGGTTCCTAAAGTTACAGCTGTTTATTTCTGTCTACACTTTGCAGATTTGACAAACAAGCCCTTTGGAGAAGAAGCTCGGCACCATTGGCGATAGTGTGTTAATCGTTCATGTAGCCGCATTTACATCTAAACAATTATATATGCATGATTTAACATATAACACGAACATAAGTACACAGTATGTTTGATACTTCTCAAGTAATCATTTTTCGTGCCAGTTGAGTTATATGGGAGCCCAAACAATATGGGCTTTACCCCGAGTACTATATGGGCTTTAGGCCTCCATTGTGATGCAATCTCAATCATCGAGATTCTTGGGCACGACAGCTCTCCGTTTCATTACTTTGCATAAGACCGAACTACATTCGTTCTGTGCTCTGATTTGTTGGAAAAATTTCAAATACGGTCAACTTTGTACCTTGTAATATCAGTTTCGGGCAATAATTTTTCGTATTTTCCAAAATAGCGTCGTTTGCCAGCATATGACACATCGGCAGTGCATAGCCGGCTTCTCACATGCCCCGGCTATGCCATAGCCAAGGTCCGCACTATCATCGTTGGCGTGCAAAGCTGGCGAACTCCACGTGCGACGCGATCGGCCAGGTCCAGACCATAGCCGGCATGTGAGACGTCGGCTATGGTATAGCCGGCATGTGAGAAGCCGGCTATGCCATAGCCGGCTTCTCACATGCCGGCTATGCACTGTCGACGTGTCACATGCTGGCAAACGACGCTATTTTGAAAAATACGAAAAATTATTGCTCGAAACTGATATTACAAGGTACAAAGTTGACTGTATTTGAATTTTTTCCCTGATTTCTTGGTACGCGTATAAGCGAACTTTTACTCCGACAGCATAAATGCTTCTGTGCGCCAACACGATTGAGTTAAAAGTTAACAAAAAGAGAAAATTAGCTAAGTATCATCATAAAGATGTATAAATAAAAAAATATCATCACATGTGACGCTAACAAGTGGCCTCGTGACCACATGTTAGTGATACATCGGTGTTATTTTTCAATTTGGATGATATTTGTGATGGTACGGAACAATTCACCCCAAACAAAAAAGAGGCAACTTAGAAATAGCAAAACATATGAAATTAACTCAAGCGTGCGAGAAGCGCCAAACTATTTAGTCCTTAATATTTTGAACTCATAAAGATTCAACCTGGAGTTTGTGCCAAAAATGTATCTCTGAAATTAAATATAGCCAACACCACACCACATATACTTCATCTGTAGGTATTAATCAGTGTCCAATCTGCTATGAATGCTATATTGCTATGATGAATAAACACAATAACCCCACCAAGAAAGGTAAAAAAAAATGATAGCAAACAAGTTCTATGAGCTCAACCATGTACTTGCCGTTGCTAAAGAACCAGTTACAGCCACTTCTTTCACTGTTTAGCTCGTTCTTTCAGTTTTCAGAGTGACTTGACTGACTGATTAACAATAACAAGTACATGGGCAAGCTAGCTAGTACATCAGGCTCATCTAATAGCTTCCTTCTCCACAATTAGTGCAACTACAATACAGATCTTAGTGTCCATTCAGAACCAGAAATATTGTCTCTCCTGCATCATAAAAAAGAAGCACAATGAGCAAGAAGTTTAGATTGTAGAGTTCCTGTTCTCTGAACACACACAAGTACACTACATAAGCATCACTAGCATTGGATGAACTACGTGTTCCCTGTATGCCATGTATGCACCAGTAAAAAGAGATACTTGCATAGCTTCACCTAGATGACCAAATAGGCAAAAATAGCACTACAGGGACAGGAATAGAGGGCTAGGTTAGACAGTAGCTGCACATCCTGATCCTGGGAATAAAGCCTCCCAGCCCCCTCAATCACACAATACTACATGGAGCAGTGCAGCTTCAGAATAAAAGTATCCGACAAAAGCGTAGATATTCCACAATCCACTCGTACGTCCTCTTTCGAGGAGGCGCTTCCACGTTTGCATGATTATATTAACATGACGAAACAGGCAATGGCATGATATGATTCGGAACAAATTAGTTCGTTGGATTTGAGCTCTCCAAAGGGTGCCCTACACTACATGAAACTTCATTAGCTGGTGGTCGACAACTTTGATGACCCATGCATGCTGCAGACAGGGACAATACTACCCTATCTGAAAAGTCTCTATGCTTGTTTGATTCTTGAAGGTGACGCAAAAATTTCGACGGTTCTCGATCGATAGAGGGGTTTGTTGCCTGCAGCAATGGCACTGCACCGCACAAAGGCTAACTAGGCATCTTTTCACATGGCACACCAGAAGCTAGAGGCCAAAGTGCAGAGTCGCCACCAGGACATGACCTGTTACCTAACCGCATGGAGCTAGCTAGCCTGAGGGCAACACATTACACATCCACCGTTCGGTTGGAATTTTCATCTAGTCATGTGGGTACTCGATCCGCTTTCTGCGCACCATTTGACATTAAAATGCCGTATCAGGTATAGAAGGAACCTGGCTGAGATGAGTTTAGTTGTAGTTACCTCGGTGTCAGGACAATAAATGCATCTCGGCCGGTTCTGATGAGTGGATATGACAACTCAGAATGGATGCGTTAGTCAGAAGGGAACCACAGATCAATCATTCGTGCGGCTTTCTTTCTGCGCGGTACTCTGTGGAGGAAGCTCAGAGGAATAATGCGGCGAGTAGGACAACCACCCCCGTCCCAAACGTTATCTGCAAGAAGAAAAAATAAAAGATGAGCAGGCCTTCATTTTTGTCAGTGACAGAATGAGCTGTTGAATTGCTGTGCCTCCGAAAGTACTAGTACTATTAAGAAACTTCAAAAACCATGCAAAACTGCAGGTAAATGTGTTCAGATTCTTCAGTCAAAGACTCTAAAATGCCCGCGTTTTCTGCGATGCCCGTCTATCTATCGACCACCCTTTAGGAGTTTCCACATCTTGATAGGTTTGTGCACAAAGGGAAAAAGGTTGCTTTTTTCAGATCATTGCGAGGGGAATAAGAGAAAAGAGAAAAAGTTTTTGGACAACCTCACTTTCATGCCAAATTTTGGAATCCAGGCCTACCCCATGGTTGATTTGCACGTTTTTGTATACAAGGTATCGTTAATTAGCATGAGAAAACTGACACCAGGAGTAATACTGGCAGTAGTGTCAAAGATGCTGTTCTTACCGCCAACTTGGAAGCGGAGGAGAACATGGACTGCGCCGAGTACGGGTCGAACGGCCCTGCCGACCCGCCGCCGGAGCCGGCGCTGATCGCGTAGACCGGAGAGCCGCTGGGGTAGAACAGTCCGTAGTTCCTCTCCGACGTCGGCCCTGGCTTCATGTCCTCGTTGAACAGCGCGAACACGAACACGTCGATCGGCACGTCGGGCTTGAGCGGCGTCCCCTGGTTCATGGCGATCCTCTGCATGAGGTTCCCGTTGTACGCCGCGGCGTTCTGCACGGTGGCGCCCGCCTCGTCCTCGTCCCCCTTGGACGGCCACCCGGTCTCCGAGATCCTCACGCCGACGTCTGTGTGGCCCATGGCCTTCATGGCCGCGTACACGGCGTCGATCTGCGCGTAGAGCATGTTGTCGTAGGTGAGGTTGGTGTTCGGGTCGCGCACACCGGGGTTGGGCTGGAACAGCACGTACGGCAGCTCCACGCTCCCGGGGCTCGCCTTGTAGGCGAAGAACGGGTACGCGTTAATCAGGAACGGCGAGCCCGTCTGCCCGTGGAAGTCGAGAAGCGGCTGGATGTACTGCGCGAGGTCCTCGCGGAACGCGCCGGACGACGGCGGGTCGCTGCTGCCGAGTATGTTCATCGAGTGCGCCGACGAGACGGTCACCTGGCCGCTGAGGCCGAGGTCGCCAACCGCGCCATTGATCGCCTGCATCGCGGGGAGGAGGCTGGCCATCATGCCCGTGTCGGTGCTGGAGAAAACCTCGTTGCCGACGGTGATGCAGGTGATGCGGGTGGCCGGGAGGAAGGGCTGCACGTGCTGCGCCACCCACTGGCGGGCGGCGCCTGGGTTGGTAGCCATGGACTGCAGGTTCTCGTTGCCGATGGCGATGATGAACTCCACGCCGGTGTTGGCGAAGGACGTGAGCACCTTGGGGTCCGCATCGTAGAGCTTCACCTTGTTCACGTTCAGCGTCCGGAGGAGCCCCGCTACCTGCGTCGGGTCCGGCAGGTTGTTGGCGATCTGCCCGTAGTTGATGCCGAACTTTTGCACCGCCGTCGCCACGTCCACTGCGAAACACGGCGAGCTTAACAGTCAGCAATTACCTTGCTGTTTTGCAATGTTCCAAAAAAATATCTTTTTTCTTTGGTCATTTGAATTCTCCGGAGAACAAGATTTTTTTTAACGAAATTGAATTTCTTTTTCAGATAGAGCCATGGAATACTTTAGGTAGGAAATCGCTTTCGCGATTAACTTGAAGAAAAAATCGTTAAAAAATAGGCAGCCTACTAATTTATAATGAATGCAAGCAGATGGGATTAACATGAGAGAGCAAGGGTGAATTCGCAAGTGTATGGTTTCAGTAAGAAATCGTATAGTGACGCGATTGATTTTAATGCTACATCTCAAGATCGCAAGCATGTATGCCCATCAATCAGAGCTGACCAAGCAAGTCGGCTTAATTAACTCTAGGAATATGACACCAAACAGTTATTGACAAGAACAATCCTAAACAGGTTTGCTGGATCTCATATCTCCATACTCTGCTTCCCAGCTTGTCTCAGTGTTGTTCTTGCCGGAATCGCACAGCCCAGAGTTCCATCTAGTCGCTCTTCAAATTTACCGAAACAGAATGGAAAAAGGATCTTATCGATTGGAATGTGAACAAGGTCGTGCACAGAATTCCAAAAACGGGCATTCACGACGACAGACGTAGAGAGGGAACAGCAGGATGGCGATGGGACTAATCAACATCAATGGCGGCAGAGGCGGAGCGCGAGCGACAAGAAAAAGAAAATCCAGAGCAAAAGAAACAGGGAACGAGCGAGAGTGGCCACTGGATTGCTCACCTGAGAAGAGCGAGAGGAGGCAGAGCAGGAGCGAGGAGACGCGGACGCGGGGCTCCATTTGCGTCTCGCCTTCTCTCTCCTCCTCCTCCCTCTGTTCTTCTGATACGGATCCTCGGGAGTCGGGATACCGTCCCTCACCACCCCCTCCGTTTTTGTAGCAGCACGAGTACCACCGGTGACGGCGCCGTCTCGCAATAAATGTGTTTACTAATGTGCAGAAAAAGAGAAAAATATCTCGGTGGAAGTCGGCGTTGCTCGGTGCTCCGGCTGGTCGGCATCACCGGCACTTGTGCGGCGTCTCGGACTGAGTACATTCCCTTTACGCTTCGTGCACCTACGGCCCCCTTTCGTTTGCGGAGACGTTAGTATTGGAAGCAAGGTTTTAAATTTTGTTTTCGAATCATATCTCAAGCGATTGAAATTCGAAATCTAAGATGAAATTCAAAAGAAAATTTTGAAAGATGGTAAATTTGAAACCAAAATCAGCAAAACTTACCAAAATTTCGGTGATTTTCAACTTCTTGCGAAATGGTCTCTCGAGGCTAGAAAAAATATGAAAAATCATGCAGGCATTTGTCTACATTTTCAATTTGTTTGAATGCAAAAATACTGAATATTTGCACATAAAATTCCCAAGTTAGATCAAAACAAAATCTGCAATATTAGATCAAAACCTTTAAAAGCAAATCTGTGTGTTAGATGTATACTAATTAAGCATGTCGGTTCTAGCCAGGCCTTCGTAGCTGTTAGTCCCTTGTAATAAGTTGAAAATGTTCAGAGCAGACAGAGCTGTTAGTCCCTTGTAATAAGTTGATTCAAGGTGCGTTTTTCTTTGGCGAGATAGGATTTGTAGGTGTAGCACTACCTACTGGAGGTTATGTGTGCTCTACCAAACCTAAGGACCGAATCATAACTCGTAAAGTTAGATGTTACTGTTTCAACGCTAGGTCACGACTCACGAGTTTGAAACCAATATATAAACAATGTACTACAATGAGAAGATTTCACATTGTCAGGTAGTTTTAAGTACATGCACTTAAATTCTTCAACTCGAAGTGGATTTATGAAATTCAAATATAAAACTGAAATGCTCAATATTTGTCTTGGACAATTAATTGTGTACTTTGAAATCTTACCTCGCATGCACCCTTTAATTCAAGCTTGCGCATACCAGTCCCAACTTTGGCAACAACTATCCTGCACATATTTACAAGATACCACCATCCACTACACTGTTTGATGTCATAATTTACAAGATACCACCATCCGGTCCAAAAACAATAAAATCCAATAAAAAAAACACGAATTCCGATCAAAACACTGTAGTAATTTGAGTTTTTCAATTTTTCCATTCCGCTGGGATTTAGAATATCGTCCCCAACCAAAATCTAAAATCTCAACCGAAATTTCGCCAGGATTTTGATCCTTGATTTTGCAGCACCCAAATGGTCGAGTGTATGGACCAGGGTTAACAAAATTGATAGAAAATCGCGAAAATCGACTGTATCAAGCCGGTTCGAAACCCTAAACAATCGGTAAACCGGTCAAATTCAAAAAAAAAATCAGAAAAATTTATTTCACGTAAGCCGGTTGAAAATCGGTGAAAATTGAGTGATTTTCCACGAAAATCGCTCCAAAAACCGGCCGCAAGAAAATTTCAATTCGCTAATCGAGTTTCGTTGAAAATCGACTGATTTTCGAGAAACCCGATTGATTTTTGTTTTTTTCCCTAAACCGTTTGATTTCGAAACCCTTCGATTTTTAGCGATTTTCATGATAAATCGGTGCCACTGGATCTTTGATTTTCAACCTCGATTTGGTTTTGTAGACCTGGACTATGCAGCGACCAAAATTAATCATGCCATGCTTCCACTGGTCACAGCCCCTCACACGTGTGCTAGAAGATTGGTCATTTCGGCCATTTGTTTCATATGTTTTAGATGCTGAGGATGCCATTTTAACTTTTTTGTTCTGGAGAGGATATCGTTAAGAACTCTGATGGCCATTTGTCCATGGAGTTGGCACAATCAATGGTCAACGTTCAACCTTGTCTGGTATGAGGAGGAAGTGCATAAGTTGGGCTGAACTCTCTTATCTCCTATCGAAAGAGGAAGGAATCCAAGTTAACCTTCTCCGGTTTTACACTGGATGACGGTTGTACATCTTCAGATGATCTGAATGGCCGTTTTGCTATTTTTTTTTCAGGAACTTATCTTTTCAAGATACATGAAGACTAGATGCAGAGGAATGCGAGTTCTTCGCTTTTCTAGCCCCCTCACAAGCTAGGAGTCTTTTTGAGCCGAGGGAGCGTGACAGCGAGGTGGGCCTGATGTTGCTGTTGTAGTCATGAAAAGATATCGAGCTTCTAAGGTATGACAGGTGACATGTGCGGCAGATATCACTTGTCGAGCCTTTTGCGATCGAGAAGATAGCTATTTTTATAAATTTATTTGAAAGAGAGTATATTTTTTTTGAAAAAAAAGGTTGTGAGGAGAGTAAAAAAGTTAAGGCTTCGAATGCAAGTCTTCTGCAACAAATGCAAAACAGCCGCTCTAGTGGTAAACAAAATCAAAGAAGATTGTCAACGGTGGAGATCGGCGGGCGTGGTGTACATCGATAGGCTCTTCTAGTTTTCAGAAGCGTGGTAGTGCGAACGCGCGAAGGCTCAGGTGGCTATCTTAGCCGGTTGACAGCAGCCTGTCCGGGATTGAGTCCCAGACTCGTTCGGGTGCGCACGGATCGGGTACAATGTTTTTGCGTGCATGTGGTGTACTTGTGTGTGGGTGTGTATGTTTATAATCTAGCTGTTATTCTCTTTCTATACTGAATATCAGAACTTCTGACCAATATTTTTTTTAAAAAAAGCGTGGTAGTGGTGATTTTGACCTTGTAATTCCCTTCCAATGTACTCGCACCGTTGATAAATATAAGGCTTATAGTTTGAATGGTCTTATTAAAAAATATAAGACGTGCATGTAGATTTAATAAGTCTTTCCACATGTACCCTTATTTATCCTCTCTCAATCATATGCATTTATTCATTACCACCTAAAAAGTATTATCTCTCATCTTCCAAAACAATTAAGAGGGATATGTAAGTCATTTCCTCTCATGTTTTTCTCAATTTTATCATAACTTTAATCCTTGTGCAAGTCAAAATACGACTTATATTTATCAACGGAGGGAGTGATAAGTAGCGGGCGGAGTTTCTTCTGGGTTGTTGTTATTGTTGCAGGTGGATTTCCCATTCTTAATACAAAAGAGAGATGCGCAGATCTCTTGCGTATTCTCGCGCGTGATACGTTTTGACGTGTCATGTTGCGGGTATGATTGGTTTCATGATAAGGGAATAATTCTGGGTAGCTGTTGTCGCGTAGGGGTGGGTAGCATCGCATGAAAATTCTGAACATTCA
The DNA here is from genome assembly GCA_036346275.1 of Otatea glauca. Classification (NCBI taxonomy): domain Eukaryota; kingdom Viridiplantae; phylum Streptophyta; class Magnoliopsida; order Poales; family Poaceae; genus Otatea; species Otatea glauca. The sequence continues at coordinate 45,583,888 of CM070712.1, read as the reverse complement.
CCGAAGTGTAATGTTTTGACACGGTATCTATTATATATTAAAAACTCACAAGAGTTGTTAAAAAAAAGATAAATATGCTAGAATTTTTTATAAAAAAGCAAAACATCTATCTCTTAATCTGGTGGATCTAATGTTAGCGCCAAAATTTGGTAAGGCATGACCAATTTGTTAGGCTAACAATAAAATTGGATATTTTTGACCGATATTGGCTAAAAGGGTAAGTTGAGGAAAAATTGGGATAATAGCCGATATCAGTTCTATCTACAGGAGATTGAGATCGTTACGAATTATGATTGATAATGCATCGGAGAAGGAATACAATCGGCCTACATGCTATAAAAGGGACCAGAGGCGGGTCAAGAAAAACAACAATCAATCAAACAATTTGTATGTACTTTTTATTTACTTTTTTCTATCAACTAAGAGTAGCCTTGTAATTTAGATCTTTTGTAATTCAGCGTTGATCAATAAAGTTGCGCATCGCAGATTGTTGATCTTCTCCGGTTACGCCAAGTTTGATTTTCTTCGATCTTGTTATGCCTCACCTTTTTCGAGAAAATATACCTTTATTAACTATCTAATCATCTCTAACAAGTTGTTTAGACTTACCATTACTTTCTATTTAATCAGCTTTGAATAGCTGTTCAGATCCTTGCCGATCATCATATTAGATCGACTTTAAGCATATTTTCCATCAATCTTGCCGATTGCAGGATCAAATCGGCTGGCACGCCTCAAACCAGAATTGAATCTAGCGTTCGCGTGTGTTTGAGTCGATCAATCATTCGTCCTATTTTTCGGCGCCAACACATACCCTTAATCTGGTGGACCCTAACTAAGCTGAACTATAGTAGTCATTGAATGTTATTATTTAAAGAAAAATATCTAACCATCTATCTAGCAGAGAGTTATAACGACTTAAATTAAAAGAAAGATCCATGCCACGCACAATAAAAAAATCGAAATAAAAAATAAAAAGATGAACTCCAAATCAAAACCCGTACATAGCTAAAATTTAGAATAAAAATTACTAGTTGGATTTTGAATTCTAATCTAAAACCGATATGCAAAATAAAAAAACAATAAAATTAACATAAATTTAGAATGAATAACAAAATGAAATGGGCCATTTGATTTTAACTATAAATTAAAACCTAAAATTGGAAATTAAATAAAAATAACAACAAAATAATAGAAGAATACAAATAAAAGGAAGTTAGGGATTGTTTTTAATTCCATACTAAGTGAAAATATAAATTTTGGTTTTATTCAAAATTAAAAATTTCAAAACTACTCTAATTTGAGAAAAAAAATCAGGTAAGAAATTCAATTTGTATAAATAAAAATTATTTATTATTATGTAATAAAAGTCGATAACATGATTTTTACGGTCACTAAGAAAATATAGAATAAGCTAAAATTTCTAAAAAAAGATAAAACATTCTGACTCTTTTTTTGGTGGATCTCCACGGAATGAAGAGATTAAGGAAGTGATACATCGATATGTGTTTACTCAGCTATACCGGTATAAAAAATATAATATGCACTAAAAAAGTACTAAAAAGAGACCGGTATTGTAATAATGAAATTAAGAGATGATGATATCAATAGAAAATGTTATGTTGTGTTACATATACTATTTTGCTATGTAAGTATTTGAGAAAAAAAGTTTCGATCACATGTGACAGGTATTGCGAAACGGAGCAAGTAATATCAAAATATCACAAATAGAGTTATGCAACTATCTATTTTCTAAAATACAAAATCACATATATATATTACCAAGTCATTTAAACATACTTTAAAAATAATACATACATAAATGTGTGGGCCACTTGCTAGTTAACCAAACAATACAACCAGAACACCTACTAACTTTAGCAGATTTGGTCTGCAGCATGGACCCTCCTTGAAATAGTTACCGACTCGAGAACTTGGGCTTGGTACGCTCAATGGGCAGCTATAATTCACACTAGTAGTCTCGTGTAGAACTTCAGGCCCCCGTGTCAAGGTTCTGTCTGCATGCATTTCGTTGCCACATATAACATGTAATACAAGTATGAAACCAAAGAACCCTAAAAAGTATCAAACGAATGATAATGTATTACTAAATCTTTCGCAACTGCGTATTACGTCTTGCTACGTTATAGTACGATAAATATTATGCATATGCACCAAACAAGATGCGGTAAGGCATAAAATATCTTCAGCTGTCGACTATTCCCTCCGCTCACTCTTATCAGATTTATTTTTTTGAATGATCTTATCTACAAATATAAAGTTTACATATAGATTTAATGAGGCATTTTCTTCTATACCCCTATTTTTTCTCTCTCAACCATATGCATTTATTCATTACCACCTACACAAAGTATATCTTTCATCTTCCAAGATACTCCCTCCATTCACTTTTATAAAGCTTATTTTTTAATGATCTTGTTTACTAAGGTTTGTATGTAGATTTAATAAGGTCTTTTCTTCTATATCCCTATTTATTCTCTCTCAACCATATGCATTTATTCATTACCACCTATACAAAGTATATCGTTCATCTTCCAAGATAATTAAGTGGGGGCATCTAAGTCATTTTCTCTCGTATCTTTCTCAATCTCAACGCAACCTTAATCTTTGTGCAAAGTCAAAATACGTCTTATAAAAATGAACGGAGGGAGTAATTAAGTGGGAGTATCTAAGTCATTTTCTCTCGTACCTTTCTAAATTTCAACGCAACCTTAATTCTTGTGCAAAATCAAAATGCGTCTTATCTCTACTACTTCTAATTAGAGCAAGTACAATAACAAAGCCAATTGCTGGCTAATAGTAAGCTAAAAGCCAGTTTATACAATAACTGTCTCTAAAGGTTGTCTCTAGATATTGTGCAATAACTATCTTTTCTCTCTTGTACATAAATGATCTACATATGCTCCCGTGCAAAGCTGGCTACTAAATAAGAGTCAGCTCTCTTCCCTCTCCTCTTTTCTCACTCCTCCACATAGACCAAAGCTGATGTATACGACCTAAGAGCCAGCTGACGTGGTCTTATTGTACATGCCCTTAGGAGTTGGTGACGGTCCGTTCTCCTCCAGAGCACCTAATCTGTTGGATCTAGCACGAACGGCTGAGATAGAAGGAGATTGTTACATAGTTTGCAGTTTATCTGGCCAACAAATTTTCAAAATTTTGAATCGGCTTAGTTTAAAACGTTAGCCGCATCGATCTCGACTTGACGTTAGAAAAGAAACTAACAGAATCAATTAGGATGTATGAACATTTAATCTTGTCGAACTGCTTGAGTTGCTGGAGCTCATCCTCGCTCTTATTCTTGAGCTTGGCGTGATACTGGCAGAAGCTCTGGAATTGATACACGAACTCGTTAATCATTCCTAGAGCCACTGGTTGGGAAGCTGCATATTGACGCCGCCGTGGAGGACGACGCTGAAGACGTCGCAGTAGTTGTTACACGACTCGATCAGCATGGTGGCTGGCGGTTAGCGGGGATAGGCGCGTGTAGGCGTGGCAGTACCAGAGCTCACGGTAGAGGAGGAAGACGTGGTCGCCATCACAGTAGGGAGCGACGGCCTCAGCGGAGGGCTAGGGCGTATCGCGGAAGAGGCGATCGGAGATGCGCTGCAAACCGCCCTCGTACATCCGGTGGATCTCGTAGACGTTGTTGTCGCGAATGTGTCGGTATGGGTGCACAACGAATGTCTTCACCGAGTTCGACATGTAGCTGGGGTCGTACATGTCTGCCCAGCCGTGTGGCGGCGGTGCGTCGTCCTCCCGGTCGTAGGCCGACGCCATGGTGAGCAGGGGATTGCTTAGGGTTCGGGGGTTGTAGCAGCGGCGTGCGGGTCGAAAGCTGGAAGCATTGAGTTTAGAGTGGGATTTTTGCGGGCTGGTGCTTGCGGCCTAGCGGACCTGGGAAAGGGCGGGATGACGATCGGAAGGGCTCTATGGGTCGTGAGATTTCGCGTTTTCAGTTGGCTCGTCCAATGCCGTTTCAGCACGCACCAAACAAACCCGTGTATTTACCCCACATGGGAAAAACGCTAGAGTTAGATCGAGCCACGTCACCATCTGATCAGAAGCACGCGGACGGTGGCGACTCACTAGTGCGCGAAATTTTTATGATTTGATGAATTGATTTAAACATTCAACCATTGCACATTCAGAGTGAACAGTATCATTCAGACAGGATTAGTGCTCTTTGCAAATAATTTTTTGATCGCAAATTGAGTTTTCTTTGTAACGCAAGCGCACATGACTAGTAAAAATGATAGAAAAGAGTATATCCATTATGTTTCCTTTGCCTCTTCCTTCCTTAGTGTTTACATCTCTATCATCAATCCTTGGACCTTAGAATGTAAAGTGGTCACCCTTTAAGCTTGCTTTCCTTGTTGTACACGACTGCTCGTAACTTTTGCTGACGCACTGCTACTAATGATAATAAGTCAAAAACCGCCCCACAATGTCAACATCTGACAGCCCAAGGAAAGCTGTATCGCTTTTCCCTTCTGCCGAGAAGTCCAAGACCAATTACAGCACCTATCCCAAATATCAAAGCAAAAAGGACGCTGATTAAATCTTGCAGTGCGAATCAAGTCACTAACTGTTAAGGAACCTCGCTATCGAATAGTCCGGGGTTCCCGAACAGATCTAAATTGGAGAACAGAAAGAGAGAGAGACACAGGTATATGGGGAGCGACGACGGAATTCTTTATTGCTTTCTGATTGTATATACATTAGGGGGGGACCCCTCCTCCTTTTATAGCGCTCATCCAGGGTTTTGGCTAAGGGACCACATGGGCCTTCCAATGGGCTATTAGGGTTTCTTAACACTCCCCCTTGGGCCCTTTGCCGAGATGCATATGCCTCATTAAAACTCGAGAAAAACCCAAATGGGAAAAATACTTGGAGAAAGAGTACATAGCATACGCTTTACTATGTTGCACTAATTGCCTCGTTAAAACCTTATGCAAGAAAACTTCATGAAAAACTTGCTAAGGAAAAAGAGTACAATTCACCCAACTTCAATTGCTAATCTTCGAGATTTATGTTGGGTATTCATAATTCATGCTCAGGATTCATGTGGGAGTATGTGACATATCTCCCCCTGAAATCTGCACTTCTCTAAGTCTCATCATCCCAATTTCTTTCACGCACCTTTCAAAGGTAGATGCTGGGAGTGATTTAGTGAACAAATCTGCAAGATTTTCACATGACTTAGTATGCAATATCTTGATCTCGTTCATCTTATGCAATTCGTGAGCATAGAAGAACTTAGGGTTGATATGCTTCGTGAGATTGCTCTTCACATAACCCATTTGTGCTTGGGCAACACAAGCTGCATTATCTTCATAGATTATCATGGGAGTTTACTCAATGTTCAAACCACATGACTTCTGGATGTGGTGAACCATTCTTCTGAGCCATGCACATTCACGAGATGCTTCATACAAAGCGATGATTTCCGAGTGGTTTGTCGACGTCGAGACAAGAGTCTGCTTAGACGACTTCCAAGAAATTGCTGTTCCTCCACATAGGAAAACATAGCCGGTTTGGGACTTGCCAGTATGCGGGTCTGATAAATACCCAGCATCGGCATAGCCAACCAAATTCAATTCATTATTTCTTCTAAAGAACAGACCGAGGTCTTTGCTTCCTTGGAGGTAGCGGAAGATGTCCTTGATCCCTTTCCAATGCCTTTTGGTGGGTTCTGCACTGTACCGAGCTAGCAAATTCACGGCGAATGCAATGTCCGGCCTAGTGCTATTCGCAAGGTACATGAGCGCTCCAATTGCACTCAGATACGGGAATTCTGCTCCCAGGACTTCCTCCCCCTCTTCTCTAGGTCTGTATGGGTCTAGGTCTGCTTGGAATGACCTTCCGACCATTGGAGTCTTTGCAGGATATGACTTTTCAAAACCAAACCTTTCCAACACTTTCTGTGTGTAGGTTGATTGATGTACCAAGATTCCTCCTTGGACATGTTCAAGCTGCAAGCCTAAACAAAACTTGGTTTTACCCAAATCTTTCATTTCAAACTCAGACTTCAAGTATGAGCATGCCTCTTCAATTTCTTCATCCGTCCCAATGATGTTCAAGTCATCTACATAGACGGAGATTATCTGAGAATCCATTCGGGATCATTGTATAAACACACATAGACAATCTTCATTTGTTTGTGTAGCCTTTCTTGCAGAGAAAGTCACTCAGCGATTGTACCACATTCTTCTGATCGCTCAAATTATACATACGGTGATTTCTCCAATTTCACATTTATCACAGGTTTCTATTTGCTCCATCTTGGTTCGGGATAGGAATTCCTTCCTGTACTTTCATGTATATCTCGAATCCAAGTTTCCATACAAATATCTTTGTGACAACATCCATTAGCTTCATTCTCAACTTCAAGTTGATCGCCATTGAGATCAAATATCTAAAGGTAATTCCTCCCATGACCGGAGAATAGGTTTCTTCATAATCAACTCCGGGCGTTGAGTGAAACCTTGAGCTACAAGCCTTGCTTTGTACCTTACAACCGTTGTTTTCATTTCTCTTCCGAACAAAGACCCATTTGTGACCTACGGGTTTATATGGGAGGTGTGCGGCATACTGAGCCCAAACACCTCTCTCTTATTCAGAGAGACTAACTCTGCAGTGATTGCCTTTTCCATTCTTCCCAATCTAGCCTTTTCTTGCACTCTGCGAGAGATGCGAGCTCGGGATCATGATCAATGATCGAGGCAATCTTCTTTGCAAAGTATGCATCAATGTTGGTCGTTGCTCTATTCGTGGATTCTCCGTTATTACAAAGTTTATGGCCATTTCTTCATGGGGTGCTTCATGCACTTCTACTTGCTCTTCGCTGCTTTTCCTATCGCAGAGCAAGTTCCTTTAGCTTTCATCGCCTATGTGTGCGCACACATTATTTCCTGGGCTTCCTTCATGGAAGATTCAAGTCCGAATTGCCTTTTCCGTTGGCTTCTTTCCAGTGCAGTCTCAACTGGCTCCCCTTCTTTCCTTGGGGCATTTTCGTGATTGGTTGTGGTAAGTCCTCTGCTTGATTTTCTCAGGCGTCTCCGGTACTTTGGGTTTGAGGAGCCGGTTTCTGTTCTTTTCTTTGAGGCCTCTGAGCAGTGAGGATACCTTCTATTTTCTTTGGTATTTCCACCCTCTCGGTGCATTTCTTGCTGGTACATGCGACTTAACCACGCCCTTCGATCACAAAATGATCGAGCAATTCATTTGCTAAATTCGCAAATCAATTATCTTCGGACTTCTGATTTGCTTCATTAGTGCGGGGTCATGTGCGGGATCGGTGGAATGCCATATGATTTCCGGCATTTTTCATCCAAAGGTTGATTTCCTCCCCTAATGACGGAAACGATCCTCGTGAAAGATGCAATCGTGAATCGGTCAGATGCAAGTCTCCAAATCATGGGTTCCAAATACGATTATGGATGCACTCACATAACCAACGTATATCCCGGACTTGCGGAGAGGGCCCATTGCGATCACGAGGGGTGGTATAGGTACATATACCATACACCCAAATTTTCTAAGATGGGAGATCTTGGGATGATCCGTGCATAAAGCCGCATAGGAGAATGGATGTTGTAGGCCGATGGTGCAAATTTGATAAGTCTTTGCTGCGTGCGGAGATCGCGTGTCCCCAACAAGTGTTGGGCAAGTTACAACTCTGCAAAAGCGGTGCGGCAATGAACTTAATTCTCTTTATTAGTGCTTACGCTAGTCCATTCTGCGTATGGACGTGCGAGACGGAGTGCTCAATCGCTATCCTGTTGCGGTAATAATCATCAAATGCCTTTGAAGTAAATTCTCCGGCATTGTCCATTCTAATGGACTTCACGCGATGATCAAGGAAAGCATTCTTAATTCTTATGATCTGCGAGATCAGCTTTGCAAAAGCATGGTTTCTTGTTGACAACAAGCATACATGCGACCATTTCGAGGAAGCATCGATGAGCACCATAAAGTATCAAGCGCCCGACAGGTGAGTCGGACCGCAAATATCCCCTGGATGCGTTCCAGGAATGCAGGGATTTCACTTTGCACTTTCATGACAGAGGGTCTAGTTATTAATTTCCCGGTGGCAAATGCAGGGCACACAAAATCTTCATGATTCGGGAAATTTTTAACATTAATGCCATGACCCTGTGAGTTGTTCACTATATTTCTCATCATTCTAAGACCAGGATGACCTAATCTACCATGCCATAAAGAAAATAATACAGAGCTTCTAAAAACAGTCTTCAAGGAAGTATACACTTCGGGTGCATGGATATTCGTGTAGTGCAACCCAGATTCATTTGAGGGACATTTTTCTAATACCATTTTTCCACATACCACGTGCTTCATAATGCACAAGTATTCTTTGCCATTTTCTTCATTGGTTTCTACGTGAAAACCATTGGCGCGGATGTCTTTAAAGCTTAAGAGAGTGCGCGTTGATTCAGGGTACAAAAGGGCTTCTTCAATTACCAAAGTTGTACCCATAGGCAATATAATTGTGGCTCTTCCTGAGCCGATTACATATGAGTCGCTTCCTGCGATCGTAGTAATCTTTCCAGCGTTCTTCGTGATCGACTGGTAATACTTAGACTCTCTTAAGATGGTATTTGTTGTGCCACTATCAACAATGCATATTTGGGCGCTACACGATTTTTAGATAAAAGAAATATAATTCTAATCAAACAGAGGCATTATAATTCAACTATTGCTTGTAAATGAAAGAATACTGGGATAAAGAATAAATTGCATATATATTCATAAGAGAAGTATGCTCTTCTAGAGCTTACTATTCATTATTCAAAGAAAATGCTAACAACCATAATCTAAAAAAAAATAATGCGATTCATGCATTAGCGGGCTTTGGACTTTCCCTTGGCCTGAAACTTCTCTTTTTCACCCTGCTCGCCCTTCTTTCTATGAATGGGCTTTCTCACCTTATAGCTATTGGCATTAACTTCTGTGCCAGTGCCCCTTCCAGGTGGTTGTGAGACATAGTTCTTGCGTAGAACATCGTCTCACGATTCCGCAATTTGCATTACATCAATCAGTTCGCTATACTCCTTGTATGCGTCCTAACGATAGCTGCGTGCACTCTGGATAGCATTTAGGTGGAAGGTAGAGAGAGTTTTCTCAATCTTCTCCTCATCAGTGATCTTCTTGCCACATAGGAGAGATTTGTACAAATTTCGTGCAAGGCTTTGATCGCTTACGCTCGACGGTAGGTTTCGCGTCCTGCAAGGACCCTAGACCAATCGCGAAAGACGGAGCTTCTTGCCCCAAGAACGATCTTCACGTCCGATGCCCAAGTGAGGTAGTTCGACCGGGCGGGGCAGTTCTTCAAACTCACGATTCACGATCTGGGACATCTTCATGATTTCAAAATTCCGACATTAGATTCTGCGTGTAATCTAATAGAAAATGGTTGCAATAAGCATAAAGTACGAAAATAAATTCATATGCATTGCAATATATTAAATAAAGCAACAGATTCAAATTCATAAAGAAAATTCATAAAGCAGAGAATAGAGTAAGAAAACTTAAAAACAGAGCCAAATAAATCTTCTTGATTTTCTGGCAATTTTTCAAGATTTTCTGCATTTTTTCTCCCTTTTTTTTCTTTTTCTTTCCCTTTTCTTTCTTTTCTTTCTCTTTTCTTTTCTTTTCTTTTCTTCCGGCCGATTCGGCCCGCTGGGCCTTGCCCTTTTCCCGGTTGGCCTCTTGGGCCATTGGGCCGCGCCCTTCTTGGCCTGCTTGGCCTTCTTGGCCGAATCAAGAAAACGCAACGCGCAACGCTTCGTGCTTCTTGGCCATTGGGAACCCTAGCCGCCATGCTTGCTCCCGAAAAGTGCAACGCTGTAGTATGGCGGCGCGCAACAAGAAGCCGAGACGAGCGAGGCGCCGAGCGGCCGGGCGGGTGCGCGAGCCGGCGATCGAGCGGCGGCAGTGCGGGCGGCGCAGCGGCGCGAACGGCCGCGACCGAGCCGAGGCGCGGCGGCGAGGCGCTCGAGCTCGGCGATTCGACCGCGAAGTCGGACCGGGTGGCGCCACGGCCGAGGCGGCGCGCCACGGCCGGTCGGCGTGGTTTGGGGCGACACGGTGGCGCGAGCTCAAGCGATCGAGGCCGAGCGGCGACGCCGTGCGGCGCGCGCGGCGAGACGAGTGAGTGGCGCCGTGCCACGTCTTGCGCAGCGAGCGCGAGGCCGAGACTTGGGCGTCGGCTGCTGCGGAGGCCGAGACTTGGGCGTCGGCTGCGGAGGCCGAGTTGGGCGGGCGGCAAGTCGCGAGGCCGACGCAGCGGCGGCCTTGGCAGTCAAGCAGTGCCGGCGGCGGCGGCGGCGCGCCGAGGCTGCGCTTCTTCGCGGCGCGGCGAGGCGGATAAGCGGCGACATCGGTACGCCGACATCAAGTGGCGGGCGAGCAGTACTGCGCCGGCGTTGCCGCCGAAGAAGCCGGACAGCGCGCGCGCCGTCGGCGCCGCTTATGCGATCGCCGTCGCTGTCGGGGTCCGGCCGAGCGCGAGTCAAGGTGGCGACGCAGCCGACTTGGCCGGGCGACGCACGCGAAGCGCGGATCGCGGCGGCGGCAGCAATGGCGAAGGCGCGCGGCGGCTTAGGGCTCGCCGCTGAAGCGACCGCGCTGGGCAAAGACGCGGCGACGAACCGAGGCGCGGCAGCAGCTGCGTCTTGTGATGGCCGAGGCGGGACGCCTGCGTCTTGCGATGGCCGAGGCTGCGCAACTAAGGTCTTGTGGGTCGGCTTCAGCGTCTGCGTCTTGGCCGATGGAGCGACTTCATGCGCCGTGAAGCGCGCCAGCCAGGGTCGAAGCACGCACGGCGCTGCGGGCGGACGTCGCTTATCGGCATCGTCGCGCCGTCGCGTAAACCGAGGCGATAGCCTTTCTTTTTCTTTTACGGATGTAAAGATGCTTCATGTATCTGTTGCTTTGTGTCATTGTAGCTTCTTGCCACGTGACTAACGAGTACCGTCGTAGGTTAGATGCATGCATAGAAAACAACGGCGATTAGATTCAATCGCGAAACCCACCTCTTCTCACCTTTTCAATTCGATCTCGGTGAGCTTCGCGATAACGTGTTAAGGAACCTCGCTGTCGAATAGTCCGGTTCCCAACGATCTAAATTGGAGAACGAAGAGAGAGAGACACGGTATATGGGGCGACGACGAAATTCTTTATTGCTTTACGATTGTATATACATTAGGGGACCCTCCTCCTTTATAAGCGCTCATCCGGGGTTTTGGTGAGGATCACATGGGCCTTCCATGAAATTTATTAGGGTTTCTTAACACTAACAACCAACAGTACCGTGTCTGGCGCCAACAACTGGTATAGAAAAGTACGCAGCTAACAATAGCAGAAATGGAACAAAAGATTAATCTCCTGTCAACATGAGATTAGGAAAGGAAATTCAGGAGAAGTATTCCGAACAAAGGGGAATTAAGCGACTGAATCACTGGCGGCGCCTCGAGTCGCGTGTAGGGGAAGATGTCAAAACGGAACGGTGGAACGGGGAACGGCGGGGCGCCGCCGTTGACCGCACGTGCGCGGAGTGAGGCCGCCGTGCGTTGCATCTGCGGCCTTTCGACGCCACGTCGGAGTGGGCCCAGGACGCACGACTAGAAGCTGACCGAGCGTTAAGTGGTTCCGCGTCATCTCGTTAGCCGCTGCCGAACTCGAAAGGTCCACGTGGGAGGGAGAGCGATTTGTTCAGACCTCGTGTCTCTGGCTTGTGGGCCCCACTGGGAGCAGCTGGTGTTGATTAGTGGGAGTAATAATTTAATAAATGCGGTGGCTCGAACCTACACTGCTGCGCGAGTGCGCGGTAAGGTTCATTCATGTGACGGATAACAAAAACGATAAATGCGTCACCTGTAAATTCTCCTTTCACTGACTGGTTCGTTCTGTTTGTACCCACGCAGCGTGGGCCACGCTGCGCACACGGCTTGGATTTGTTTACTTTTCTGTGCGGTAAGTCGGCTGTCTGCCTGTCTCCATTGGAGCTTGAGCACTCAACATCCTGATATACTATGAAAAGATCGATTTGATCACTGGGCCGTGCTCAATTAACCTGGACCAAAAAAAAAAAAAGTCCAGTTGTTTCTAGCTCAATCATGTGTACTGTTGAATAAAGGAGATGACGCTCGTAGAGCAATGCCAATGCACCGATCGAGAAAACCTGCAGAACAATCACAAAGACAAACATAGAGTATAGGAGTTGAACTCTCTTCTCTTTATTGATTGTAGTTTGATTCTCTTGTACAATAAAGGCTTATAGTAGTGCTACCCTACGCTATACTATTGGAATCACTTCCAACGGTATAGTATGTTTCACTAGGTTTCAAAGTGTTCAATCCACGTTTCGTAGGTTTCATAAGAGTTTCAAACAGATTTTATAAATCAGGCATGGTGTAATTCGCATGTTTCATAAGAGTTTCACTAGCTAACAAATTTACTTCGAACGCAATATCAGGCATGGTGTAATTCGCAAGATACATAAGTTCTCGTGTGGCACTACAAGTTTAGAACTTCATATCGTAAGACTTCTTAATTTTTCATCATCGGTTCGAATGGGTCTTTTCCTTATCAAAGGATTTTACTAACGTAGGGGTCTTTAAAAGATGAGATTTATCCATATTAAAATTATCTAATACCTTCTTGGTATAGGTAGATTGGTGTATAAAGATTCCTTCAAAGAAATATTCTAGCTGCAAACCTGAGCAATATTTGATTTTACACAAATCTTTCATCTCAAACTTCGTCATGAGGTAAAAACTTGCTTCTTTTATATCCTCTGTGGTTTCGATGATATTCATATCATTGACATAGATTGAAACTATATAAAATCCAGTCTAAGACTTCTTGATGAACATATAGGGACAATCATCATTACTGTAGTAAGACTTTTTCAGGAGGAACTCACTAATTTGGTTGTACCATATTCTCCCTTATTGTTTTAACCCGTATAGTGACGTATATAGTTTGACGCTATATATAAATATCCGTATCCAGTGACCCATATAAATATACGGTCATTACATCCATCAACTATGTTGTTGAAACAACTCGCTAGGTTTAACAAAATAAACAATACACATAAACAAAATAATCACGTAATTAACCAAAACTTGTGATAGAAGTAAACATCATTTTATTGGTACAATAGTATAATACATGAGAACAAATTTTGTACAACAGGATCATCTACAATTTCTTTGGTACAACAAATGGAATACACAAAAAGGAATTCTATATGAAACCTACTCTACGGCTATCTCCGAAACAACCTCCAATGTAGATCACCTGCAACCAATAATTTCAACAAAAGCCGAGCAAGACATAGGTAAATAATGAACTAGTAGATAAATTAAATTGTCGTCAGACCAAAGACGATTAGGGGACGCTCATAGAGATACAAGACCGTCCGGTGCTGGTTGGCACCTCTCACTAAATTAGGTTTCATCATTTGGTAGTATACAAACCTATTTTAGTCGGGTAATCATAGCCAGAAGTGAATAGTGCCAAAATATCACCCAGTAAAAAGATAACAACGGCACGGTTAAAAAGGAAATGAGCTAGCACTAGCCTTTCCCCAGTCCATTCATTCCACACACCAAAAGCTAGGAGGCATGAAGCCAACCGAAACCACCCAAAGCCAGGAGCAAGGAGACATCAAGCCAACCAAAGCTAGGAGCAAGGGGACTTCTAGCCACCAAAGCCAACCAAGCCAGGAGCAAGGGAGCCCCAACCATCCAACCGAGTAGGATCAAGGAGCACCAGCCCTCACCATCAGCCCAGCCCATCCCTATCCATCCGAACATCAACATCACTAGGTTTGCATACAAGAATTTCGTTGACTAGCTTTAGGAGCACAGAATGCACTAAGAAAGAAACAAGGTAGCTCGTAATCAAGTTAGGGAAAACCATAGGCCTCAGAGGTTGTATCATGCTAGGGGAAGCATCGTGCGTGCCTAACGACTCCTGTTTACTCTCCGGCATACAGGAGGTCCCTAGCTGTCGACACAGCAGCACCAGCCCTAGCAAACCACAAATTATCATCGACCAGTGAAGTAGCTCAAAGTGAAATTAGATAACTAGACAAGAAATCAAGCACATCAGTAGAAAAATAAGGGGTAAGAAAAAGAGGCCTATCGTCAGCCTCTGCCATGGCACATCGACAGCCATGTGGTAGGAGCCCAACGGCACCGTGGGTAGAGGGACGACAGAGCCTGGCAGCAGCGGTGGTAGAAGGGCAGTGGCCCGATGGCGATCGAGGGAAAATGGAGAAGGGCAATGGAGTCGACAGGGGGCTATGGAGAGGAGGCCGATGGCGCGACATCCATGAACGGCACGGCCCGATAGGCCAGAGGAGGGTAGCTAGGAGGCCCGACGGGGCGATGGCAGCAGAGGAGCCTAGGGTGGCGGCGACACTCGGGGAGCAGACGGTGTGAAGGAGACGGAGAGGATGGGAGTGATTATAAGGATGAAGAGCAGTGGTTCGGTCGACCTCCATGGCAAGGAAAAAATGGGTAGCCAATCAAAAAAATCCACAAAATAATAATAACCCTACTGATATTAAGAAGTTGAATAGAATAAAAGGAGGAATAAATGCCATCATATAAATAAATAAGGACCTAAATTACACTAATAATGGCCTCCATAATTAAAAGTAAGAAGAATAATACAGCATATTGAGTAAACACGTGATCCCAAATTTTATCCTTCGAAGCAAAATAAATTATCTCGCATAAATGCATAAACCTTAACATAATTTTGAGAAAACTTAGATGCCGTAAAACCCGCAATAATTTAATATCAATCTGAACTATAATATCTCTAAATTTCAGTAAATGAGTTGAATCAGACAGGAGATCACCTCCGAAATCCGATTGAGAACAATTATTTCAACTCAATTTTAGGTAAGCATTTCTTGAACATTTTTTGGAATAATTTCAATTAAATGTATTTGGTTGTACGTGTTATCACCAATGCATTAGAAAACTCTTTTCAAGAAAACTCTAAATCGGAAATTGATGAATGGATTGATTGTGAATTGCTGAGGCAGTGATTATTGATGTGTGTAGGATGACTCATACAATGATTGAGCCGGTGACACACACACATATGAGGTGGGTAAAGGGTGCCTTGAGAATGGTAGTGCCGGTGGGCCCCTCTATATAGGCTAGAATATAAGGATAAATCATTACACTCGGACAATGAGCCGTATTTATCGTATCAGCCATAGTGTGTGGAAATGATCAAAAAGGTTATCCTAGAAAGGTGTTATGATCTCCACATTGGGTATGAGTAGATAACTAAGAGTGAGAAACCCAGTAGACCGAAAGACCCGATGAGGAACACTGATTTGGAATTCAGCTGTGGTTGAATGTTCCATAATGCTATATTTAAACATCATGAGATGAGTATTACCGATGTGCATTGAAGTCGGGTACAACTGTTATGCTGCGAGTGGGTGGGGACATTGGAAGGACACCACGACTGGTCAGCTGCTAGGGTTGAAGATATAATACCGAAGTAGTGATAAACATTCTGATGTCTCAACGTATGATAAGATCACTACAGGTAAAGTGGTACAAACCTGCGCATGGTCGAATCATGAATTTATACCTGTCTCTTAGATTGGAGGCTACAGAAGCTAAGTCTGTCTCATATACGAGTGCTAGTAGCATTTTTAACAATTAAAAATCAGAAACACAACTTTTTCTAATAAAACCCTATTTTTGGAAAAAGAATTTGAGGAAGGTATATACGAGATGGATGTGGGAGAATTTCATATGATGCATTTTGTTATTAATGCTTGCTGAGTACTTTTATACTCGCTCTTGCTTAACTCTTCCTGTGCTTAGAAATCGATCCTTGTGGACTCACCTACGAGTCATGGGGTGAGGACCACCCGCAGGATCAGGGTAACAAGGAGGAATACCAGGAGGTCTAGGTTACTGTGTGGACCCTATACTAGTTCTTGTCGATCTACAGGGTATTTAGTGCTTGTGTATCGACTTTTGTTGTAATTAGATATTATGTATGTCTCACTAATATCTGGACTTGTAGCCCTACGTGGCAATGAAAGTAATAAGTTTCTATTTAGTCTCTAATTATTGTTCTGCTGCAATACTCTGAACATGGTGTATTATCTGATAAAATATAAGGGAATCCCGATGTTTTGTTGGCTACTATGCCGAGATAAGTGTAATTACCTCAGAGTAATGGCAAGGTTAATGTCGTTACCCTGGGTGAATTATGTGGGTCGCCACAGCTTTCAAGTTCGTATTAGATGTTATTGATATTAAATATCATAACATTATTTCACTCATCACAGGAGACTAAGTTTTATCGTAATCAATGTCGGGGCTGCGTGACCCCTTGTGCTACAAGCCTCGCTTTGCATCTCATCATCTGGTTGTTCCCATTTCTCTTCTAGATGAAAACTCATTTAGATCCTATAGGGAACACTTTAGGAGGTGTTCGGTCTACACGACCGAATACTTTTCTTTTGTTAAGCGAGTGCGTATGTCTTAATTGCTTCTTTCCATTTGACTCAATCTGATTGCTTTTGGTACTTTGTTATAAACTTTGGTTCTGGATCTAGATTAAGAATTTTAGCAAATTTTGAGGCAAAATATATATCGACAATTGTAATCTTCCTTTTATACAACTCTTGTGAAATCCACATAATTGTTTGGATATTTATTCATTAGTTTCTTTGAGCTCCTCGTGATTTCCCACAATAATGGAGTCTAGGTGTTATGATCTCCCAACATCAAATTATGCACGCAAATATTCGTTGGGATTACCATCATTAGGATGGCTCACTTTATGGATTTTCTCAACATCAGATTGAGCTTCTTTCATTGTCTTGAAGAGTGTTTTTTCACTTGTTCGATTTTCTGTTTCTGTAGATGTCACCGGGGACTTGAGTCCCATGTGTCTGATGGTCTCCTACTCTTCTTCTCATGATGGGTAAGAGTGGATTCAATATCCTTCTGAGGTATTTTCACTATTTTCGATGCGTTTATTACAGGTGTACAAGATTTTGTCACTCTCTTATGATCAGTGAATGCATCTGGAAGGTTATTAGCTATTTATTGTAGATTTATTATCCTTCGAACTTCAAGTTCGGATTTGTTACTGCATGGGTCTAAGGACTGAATGCCCATGACATTCTAATCTATTTCCCAACATTTTTAGTGTGGTACTTTTCTCCCCTTAATACCAGAAAATTATCCTCGTCAAAGATACAGTCTGCATACCGAGCCGTATACAAATGCCCTATATTATAGGCTCTAGTTATTTAATAATTAATGGAGATTCATAACCTACATATATCCCTAACTTTCGATGAGGGAACATGGATGTACGCTGTAGTAGTGAAATTGGCATGTATATAACACAACCAAATTTTCATAGATGGAAAATCATTGGTTGTTTCCCACGCACTAATTGTAAGGGGAAATGTTATGGTATGCAGTTGATCAGGGTTGAATTAATATAGTAGCATGCATTACTGTGTGGTCCTAATAGCTAGTGGGTAGCCTATAATTATATAAGAGTAGCCTAACAATAAGTTTTATTTTTTTTAACTAATGACTCTGCAAGGCCATTTTGTGTGTGTGCATATGAGGAATTGAATGCTCTACATTAATGCTTAGAGCCATACAATTATCATTGAATGACTTTGAGGTAAACTCGTTAGCGCTGTCCATTTGGATAGACTTAATCTTTTCATCTCGAAAGGAGGCTCTTAATTTAATAATTTGGGCGATTAATTTAGCGGAAGCATGGTTTCGAGTAGATAAGAGGCATACATGGGACCATCTAGTAGAAGCATCTATTAGTACCATAAAGTATCTAAAGGGGCCTGATAAGGGCTGCATAGGTACACAAATATCATCTTGAATTCTTTCCTGGAAACTCAATGATTATTCCCTAACTTTCGAAAAAGATGGTCAAGTTATGAGCTTCCTTTTAACACAAGTAGGACATAAAAAATCTTCAAATCTAGAGAAGTCTGTAGTTTTTATGTTTTGATCAGCAGAATTAATAATATTTTTTTTGATCCTATTCAATCTAGGATGACACAGTCGATCATGCTAAATCTTAAAGAGTTATGGACTTTTAAGTATTGTTTTTACCACAATACAAACTTCAGGTTTTATATATGTATAGTATATTCTTTAGGAGAATAAATGAAGTTTTTCAACCACTCGTTTATTGCACCTGCTAAACTTTGTCATGAGTAGATATTCTGTATCATCCTCATTATCTATCTTCATGTGGAAACCATTCAGACGAATATCTTTGAAACTTAATAGAGTAAGACTAGATGTAGAGTACAGGAGAGTATCATCTATTATTATACGAGTACCCATAGGTAGAACTTTGATGGCTCTTCTAGTGCCAACAACGAGAGCATCGCTTCCAGCGATAGTCATAATATTTTCACTTTTTTAGTTAAAGTCCAAAAATATTTAGTTTCCCTAATAATTAAATTGGTGGTACAACTGTACAAGTGAGATTTCCTCCTCTACCATTAGATTGTACGTTGTTTTATATTAAAATTATGCTTTTAGCATTACGACAATGGTCATTCAAAAACTAAGACTAAACTGATACATAAGGAAATGTGCCATCAGCTAGCAAAAATGAAGGAATATTTGGAAAACTAGTTCATGTCTCCTTATAAGTCATGGGCGTCCTTATAGGACTCCTTGAGCTCAGTTCTAAGATGGTCATCTTCATCTACTTCTCGGTGCCCATGTCAACAACAGGTTGAGTGGTGAACTATGCCTCAAAATTGTTTCCCTAGGTTTTCTTGACTTTTCTAGTGGATTGCATGTAAAGGTTCGCCAAGTGCTTCAGGGTGCGGTAGGTGTGCGACCAATGGCCAATGCATCCATATCTAAAGCACGGTTGTACATGGTAAGCAGACTTGTTGGCTGAGTCTTGCTTCTACAGCTTCCCTTGCTCTTTACCTTTTCCATAGTACTTGTCTTTGCCTTTCTGCACTCCAACATTTTTCCATCTCCTCCCTTCCCCCTTGTTGCCTTTGACACTTTTCGTGGCCATGGCTATTGCTAGTCTGTTAAGTATTTGCATTTTTTTTAGGTATTGCTTGTGTCCCATTGGGAATAGTATTATGATTTTTCATTAGGAGTTCATCATGTTTCTCTGCTTCTAGCAAAGTGCATATAAGCTCAAAGTACTTCCAGTATTTGGCATGACGACATTGTTGCTGCAGTATCCTCATGTTGGGATGGAAGGCACACATTGGCTTATCTATAATTTCAACATCATTAACTCTTTGGTTACAGATCTCAGTTTTGCGATAAATTTGTGCTTGGCAAAATTGTATGTTACCACGGTTTTAAAATCCTAGAAGCATAGGAGGGTCCACTCACACTATGCTTCTGGCAGTATGGAAAACCTTTGTTGACGCTTCAAGAAGTGTAGGGGTGTTAGCTTTAGGCTGGGTGATAGCGGCTCCAAGAGATCGAGCTGTCAGGTTAATCTTGGCATCCATTATACAGAGGAGGTAATTGCTGCCATTAAGGGCGACCTCAGCAAATTCCTCCTTTGCATGTTCGATATATCCTATACTATATTCATACAATTTACCAAAACTTCAGGAGTTAAATTGCAAAAATACCATTGCCCAGGAAACATTTTGGCCTTCGAGCCGAATCAATTAACGGGCCTACCGGCATGTGTACGCGCGCACATGTGGGCTGGCAGAATCGTGGTGTCGGTTGCTATGGCCCATTGTTCCCAGGAGGAGGGACGTCGCTTCGTGCGGCGGTAGTTGGGCGGCGCTCTGCTGCGTGGCGAGCTCAGCGGGAGCGCAGCGAGCGACGGCGGCGAGGAGGCGCTCACCAGGAGCGTAGCAACCATATTCGACAGCAGAGCGACAAAATCCGTCGGCGCGACAGATGGCTCGGGTGCGCGGCTACACGGCACGACTCTGGCTCGACGGGAGCGAGATCGCTGCACGGTGCCGGTTCGACGCTTCGGGCATAGCGGCACTATACAGCTCTAGGTGGCTGTGGCATGGATCTAGTAGTGGGACTCAGTGGGAGCTCTGAGCGGAAAGCACGGCGCACGGCGGCGGGGCTCGGCGGATCCGGCGGGCACGGCTTGGGCGGCGGCGGATCCGGCGGAGCTACGAGTGGCATGCACCCATAGATCTAGGCCCAGCGGTGACGTGGTTTGGTGGTAGTGATGGCACGGAGAGTGGAGTAGCGACGACGGCGGGCCGGCGGTTCGGGCAGCAGCACGTACGGCTGCGGTTCAGATGGCAGCGCGTCGGGTACAAAGGCGGCCGACAACGGCGAAGCGCGGCGTCAGGCGGTAGGCAGGGACGGCAGTTACAGCGTCAGGTGCAACAGCACGACTGCGACTGTAGATAGATTTCCCTTTTTTTTTTATTGATTGTATGAACAGTACATAAAATTAGGGGTGCTAAACTAACTTTTAAGTTCTAATCTTTTAGCCAACTTATATGATAACGGTGTGATGGCGCCCTACGGTGAGAAGAAGTTACTCATGGTGCGTACGTATGCTCCGAACTTACGTAGGACCTACAATAGATTAGTTGCTTAATGCCGATCAAATTGCGATGCAGTGTAAATCGATCGTAAGCGGTTCTCATCTTCCCGTTGTGGCATCCATCTTGCAAAAGTCGACGTACGTACGTAGCAAGCATGGATAAAGCCAAAATTTTCAACGGAAGACCGTTCCATATCGTACGTACAAGCGTACAACTTCATAATCTCTCGTAGCGTCCCATGTTGGAATAGCTACAACAAAATGCACAACAAATTCAACAATACCAAACGACCCGATAGGACCTAGTGCACCTCTCCTCGTCTTGTGGGTCTAGATGACGCAGTCCGACTTGAGATACGCGATGCACGTGAGCACGTACCCCTCGGCCATCTGCGCGTCGTCTAGGAACGACCCCTCCCGACTGGTCGACCTCGCCGGATGCCAGCTTGCCGGCGCACGTCGAGCACGAGCCTTCCCGACGCGAGAAGGGCAGCTCCTCGCCGGCCGCTTCGGCAGTCTCGAGGATGTAGCTGTCCTCGGGCACCTCGACCTCGTTGTCCGCGCCGTCCGGGTCGATGAGCTTCACCTTGTGTACGGCCGCCGCGGACGCCCTGAACCTGCCGGAGAGCCTTGCGCCTGACGTGAGGCTCGCCGATTGCTTCGGGGAAGAGAGGCATGGGGTGTTCTTGATCGGTGGAGCAAACGTCCTGCACCTGATGCCGCAAGCTGGAACGCACGTTGTGGTTGCACCCGTAGCTGCCATTGTCCTTTCCGATCCTTCGGGAGTTCTACAAAAGAAACAGAATTTCACTTGTGATCAGAAACAGCGAGGGAATAATGATACAGTGACGCGTACCTCCTCTTTGCCTTGTCGAGGTGATCGAGATACGAGCGCACAAAAACTCGCAAGCAAACCAGATGAGTCGCTAGCCCACAGTTTGAGCTAGCAGCGCACACGCACGCGAAGTATTAATAGCCGTGTCCGTGTGTAAGTTGTCCAGCTGCACCAGCAGCAACCTCGCTTTGGTTGGTGTCTTGGTGGTATTGAACGGAACGTGGCTGGTGTCATTGGGAAGCGGCCATTGCTGACGAGATCACGAGACGAAGGTGCTAGAAGAAAGTAGAAAACACGCATCAGAATTTGTTCTACAGGTGTCGTGCAGGTACACCATTGAAAAATGTTGGGGCGAGGTTCAAATACCCGGCAAAATTTCGAAAATTTTGAACGAGATTTCAGATTTCGGTCCAAAAGAGATTATAAATCCGGGTAGAATAAAAAGTTTTGAAAAAATTCAAATTGCTACAATGATTTCGAAATTTTCTCCGAAATTTCGAATATTTTGACTGGATTTTAAGTTTTTTGGACCGGATTTGTGACAATACCTCTTAACAATGCCTTTTCTGTTTGGATGATATTAATAAGGGACAATACCTCTTATGAATACAAACAAAGCTCTCTAGTTGAGTTGGTTAGAGCACCACATTCCAAAAGCCGGAGGTCTTGAGTGAAAATCTCAACAAGAGCATTACCAACTTGGCCAACTCAACTTCATGCCATAACATCATGGTTATAATTTTTTCTGGTCTCGAGAGACCATTGCACAGGAGTTGAAAAGGCCCGAAATTTCGGTGATTTGGATCGAAATTTCGGTTTTCTCGGTTTCAAATTTACTGGATTTTAAATTTACCTTTTGAATTTATTCTGAATTTCGACGAAAATTTTGAAATCTCACCTAAATTTCAAATTTCAGCTACCTTCGATCCAAAAATAAAATTTGAAACCTATGTCTAGCGAGACATAGGTCTCTCGCTGTCTGGCGTTCCCTCTGATGGGTAAGGGCCACAAGTTGGGGCGCGTAGCAGTGTAAGTTGGGCCCAATTGGCACTACGCATGTTGCTGATGATTGACTTATGAGTTTGCTGAATTGAGTGTGACTAGGGTGAAAACGAGTTAGAAACAGGTGAAGGTGAATATTGCTCTTTTTTTTTTGTATCTCAACGTGTGTGACATGCCCTGCTGATGCCTTCCTAAATCCTCGTGGAGTACATAAGATCAGCTAACTAATTGTTAATATAAATGCCATGGAAAAATATGATAAAATGGGTTGGTCTTGCGATATCCGAATATCCGAGCCCTGTATTTTAATAGCTATTTACATTTGATGCGTCGATCCGTGATCTCTGATCCGATACAGACAGATGTTTTAGATGCCACAAGAAAATGGCATACGGTACTTCAGTTCATCCAATTGCATGGTCCTAAAACGGTCATTGGTGTCCCTCCAGTAGATACAAGTAGGGGTGGTCATTTTTTAACCGAAACCGAAAAACCAAACCGAACTAACCGAAAAATTCGGTTTTCAGTTTGGTTTTAATTTTGACGTAATTCGGTTTGCGGTTTTCGGTTTGCGATTTTCGGTTTGGTTTTATACATTTGAGAAAACGAAATAACCTAGAACCGAAATTTCGAAGCTGCCAACCTGCCATTCCACAAAATCCCCTTAGACCCAATCTTTGAATCACCATCTCTCCGTCTCCAGTCCCCGAGCTCCCAGCCTCCCAACCCTACCAAAAACCGATCCAGCACCGCCACCACTTGCCACTGTATCCTCGGCCTCATCCGACGCATCCTTCGCCTCCTCCGCCGCGCTTGGATCGCCCGTCCCCCAGGCCCCAAACCTGAGTGGCACCCACGGCTCCTCCGGCTCCTCTGCCACTCCCGGACCACCAGTCTCCCCAGGTCGCAGACCTGAGCAGCCTAACGCGTGACACCTCCACAGCTTCTCCGCCTCCGCCGCAGACTCCGCCTCCTCTGCTGCATCCAAGGCTCCGCCTCCTCCTCCGCAACATCCAGGTTTGTGGTAGTTTTTTCCTTATGTATTAGCTTGTCTTAGTGTGTTTTGGTTTCTCTATGTCAAACTAAATAAGTCAACCATGTTAATCCATCGTTCATAGACCATAGTACATTAGTACATACAACTCTGCAGTGCGAATTTGTTTTATGAACTTGTAATAATCAAGTTCCTCCTACGGTCATCATAGATCCTCAATTCTGTTATTAGGCTTGGTAGTATAAGGTTATCTTTCAATCTATGAATTTATGGATGTAACCTTACTGGCAAATTTCGGTTTACCGGAAAAAACGAAATAATCGAATCGAATTTTTTCGGTTATTTCGGTTCAGTTTTTGAATTTGAACAGATAATTTCGGTTCTTAGTTTCTAAAAACCAAAAAAAAAATTAAACCGAATAAATCGAACCGATTTAACCGAATACCCACCCCTAGATACAGTGGAACTTACTGAAGGTCGCACCCTTGTTCATTCGGTGAACCCGCCACGCTCTCTCAGGCTCTCACCATGAATGCAGGAACAATGCGAGCGAGCGCGCGCGAGTTTCGGGTTGGCACACTGCTCCAACCGTCACAACCATGGCGTTTACGGTACATTGAATTGGTTGACTGCAGCACACGTTCATTCTAGGGAATAGTGCAAGCAAAAAAACATAACAGAGAAATCTCGAACGCACCGAACACCTATCAGCTGCATAAAACGAGAGCTCTTCTACGGTATGTTAAATTTAATATAAATCGTCTATTTTTTCGATTTAATGGTTCAAATTAGTGAGAGTTTAGTTATACTATATGCAGTAGTATGAGCAGTAGAATCTCGAGGATGGACAGAATTGTAATTGCCCTCACTTCCTCTCGATTCGTTCTTATCGTTCGTTAGGGAGGCTAAATTCAGGCAATAGCGCCGGTGTCTCCATCCACTCCGACGCTCCAGCAGCACTACCGCCCTCAGGTTCGTCGCTCCCTCTATCCTCCCCGCTCGATCTCACTCCCCTAACCCCCAACAAACACGGCTAGGATTAGATTTAAGTTCCAGCGCACCGTCGCGATTGGCACCGCCATGGCCATTGCGTGTGGATCCAACTGCTGAAGTTGCTATAGTGGATCCGAGCCACGAATCTCCCTACCACCACCACGAAGCTGTCACCCTAGCCACCACCACAAAGCCGTCGTCGTCACCCCTTCCTCCCTTCTACGTGGAGCTTGAATCCCACCACATGTTTGCTTTAATTGTGTGTTCTCGTGATGTTGAATTGTAGACTGTGAGTTGTATGCAACAATTTTCACTTTGTGTGCTCGATTTGTGAAATGTAATTTTTTTTAAGCTGTAACATTTAAATTCTGGAAGCTTTTTTCTAATTTGTGTATGTGAGTTCAGAAATTGAATTTCATGGGTGCTTCTGATTGTTACAAATGTCTGAATGCTATGGGCTGACAATGTGGGGACACCCATTTGATGGTTGAGTGATAAAATCGTGCATGAAAAATGCCTGAACGCTATGGGCTTACAACGTATAAATGCATGAAAAATGTAAATAGCAATGCAAGTTGCAGGGAACTGAAAATTGTGAGCTTTTCATGTCAGGTTTTTGTGAAATGGATGTATGGATGGAAAATATGAGAGCTACCACAGCAGCTGGGCATTGCTTGCTACAGTATCAGGCCTGCTGATACCATTGGCATGCCTTTTGCTGCGGCTCGGCATAAGCTGTCAAGCTGCCTGCTGCTGTTGGTACAAAAACAAGTAATGCATGCTTAAAGAAACACATGATGTGAAGACTGGAGTTGAAATTTGCACCAGTTTCAGGAATGCGCAGACTATTTAGGACCAAAGATTCAATTGAGTAGGAAATACAAGTTTCAAGCAGTTGCTGCTGCTGAAACAAAAGCCTTTGTTTTACTGTTGTTGACTGGTAGCTTCTGCGACTTCTTTCCCTTTGCAACCAGATGCTTGCTAGTTGTTGTACACAAAAATGAATAGTTCCATACTTAATACATTGTAATGCCAATTCTAATAAGAAATTTCTCAGTTTGTTGTCAGAGATTTCTTACTGAGTGTATCAGCTGTTGCTTCTGTGAATGGAACTTACATGTCACAAGGAAAAAGAAAGTGAAAAGGGAGGCACTTCTATATAGCACTATTTAAAAGTTGCATAAATATTAAAGCACGAATAAAACGTAGATGGTGATTATTTACCCATTTGTTCCCTTTAAGATTTGTGCAGGTTGTATTGAGAGGGATCAGCATAGAAGCACTACTCGAGTGAAAACACAGATATGGATCCATCTGAATATTGTCGTTCCTGAAATCGACATTCACCAAAGAGATCAATCTGAAGGCAGCTCACATTCACAGCATAGATCACAATGGGACTTGCAGAATTTAACCGATCACAACTCACAATCCACGATTCAACAAACAAATTGCTTACATAGTTACATTTCACAGTGAAGAATTCAACTCACAAATTGCTTACGACAAGAGATAGACACACTGAAATTTCACATGCTCACAGCACACTGTTGTTGAGAGCAACGAAATCTCCTACGAGGATGACCATGGCGCGTGTACGATACGGATGATCCCTCATGAAAAAGATAATAAAAAAATGTCTATTATACCTTCAACAATTCAATAGCCTGATTTAATCTTATACTACAACCCTTTACTACCGATAGAATGTATCGTAAAATTTCTCAAACAAACTGAAAGACTATGTGGAGGTTTAGCCATGTTTATGATGAGTAATTGACTGTAGCTGAGTTTGTGGTACACAAGTTTGAGTTTGATTTGGATAGTTTGTAAACTGGTTGGGACTAGTTGTGAACTGATTAGAAAAGATTGGAAACTAGTCCGGTTAAATTGTGCATCATTCTAGCTAAGAGTTGATTTGATTGGATATGTTGTTGGGCATTGCTATGTGATGTGTTTTCCTTTTCTATGATGGTTGCAGGACTTCAGAGTTAGGTCATAGTGAGGCGGAAGAGATTAGGACTAGGTTAGGAGAGCTGAGGTCCAGACGGTCAAGATATCGCCAAAAATGAATGAGGCTAGGGAGTAGTTGTGAACCTAGAAGACAATGAATGGATGAGATGCTAACTTGGAGATGTTTAGATCAAGGAGGACCGTTGGATCGCGATCAAGAAGATAGAGTGGTGGGTAAAGTTAGTATGCTTTGAGAAGCGTGCAAAACCCGGTATGGTTGTGGGTTTCGGGTTAGCTCATGTATGAGTGAGTGAGTCATTTCCAGTCCTTGATGGTGTTCCTTCTGGTTAAAGGAACTCATCCAAGGGTGGAGGATGACTCAAGAGTAGTATAAACTAGTCATGTGCCCGTGTATTGCAACGGAAACTCAATTTGCGACAAAAAAATTATTTGCAAAGAGCACTAACCCTGTCTGAATGATACTGTTCACTTTGAATGTGCAATGGTTGAATGTCTAAATCAATTCATCGAAACATACAAAACAGATGATGTCCATTGTTTCTCATGATTATCAATAGCAACAAGCCCGAAACAAAGGTTGGGATTTCTATAGTAGTAGTATGTGTCCACGTCAAGATATTAACTCTGTTTTGCCTTGGAAAACCATGGACCATAACAGTGAATTCCACAGTGCCACTAACCAGTGATCTGTCAGGACATTAAAAAACAAACATCATGGCTTAACATTAACATATGCATACATAACAATGTAACATCTAACATGGATACATACATACTTTTGGATAAATAAAGGTTCTTCATTATTATTATAAGTATTGAGTGTAGCCAGACATCCCACTGACAATGGTTAGTTGTATGAACTTTGATGTAGCTAAATATTGATTTAAACAAACCAAGGCTCCTTTCCTTCTTATTAAAAACGGATGGTTTTTCATTGTATCCAATTGAATTTCAGTACAAGTTAACTGATGGCGTTCTAAGTTTCTAACTACTTAATTCAGTGGCAAGATCATCTTACAGCCCATCCAACTAAAACTAAAAATCAAGTATACTAGATGGCGCCACATAACAAAGTGTTTGGTCAGAATTGTACATGAATCATATATTGAATCTGGTATTTTGATGATTTCAGACAAACAAACAAAGAATATACAAACCTACAATTGACATGAAATTCACATGATTAGAGGTGATTTCTCTTGCCCTCTTGATCAAATTGTTCCATTAATGTCTTCTTTTTTTTCTCATCTCAAAACATATGTTTATGCTACTGGCAGGAAGTGCAACCACAATTTTGGGCAGAGTGATTGGAGAAGAACAAACATTTATCTTAAAACGAAAGACCTAGCCAAAAAGTATCACTTCAGCCCTACTCTGCTAGAGTTTGCATGTGTTATATGTCATAAAAAACCAACAAAAACACAACAGATAGCAGGGCTAACTATGCAAGTTATTTTCTATTCAATCTTTTTTGTCTTGCATTTTCCTTATTCCAAAAATCTAATTTGATAGAGAAAAGAACTAATTCAGGCATCGCCTTTTTTCCTTTATTCTTCAGTGCATAACTCTGAGTCATCCACACAGGAGAGTCACAGGGACACAATAATCCTTCCAATCCTCTACTCAGACAACTATTTTTCGCTCACACCTGGGGAGAAGATGGCCGTTGACATCTCCTTCGAGGCTCCCCAAGATTCCACACCCAGTGACGATCTAGCTAAGACACACTTTGTGTGTCAAAATGTGATCATGTCAAGGACAAAACAAGATCTATGTAAAATTAGCACATCTCCAATAAAGTGCAAACATCAAATCATGATATTGCATGAGCAGTGCTTGTGAATTATTGTGGTGCCCTCAAGATGATTTTAGGTTCCTATGTGTTGACGATGACGACGGTGTTGAGCTATTTAGGCCTTACTGACAGACCAACCAACAGGTCAGGTAGTGTCTGGGCCAGAACCAAATGTTAACATTCATCTAACAATTTTATAACATAATATCACTATAAATTTGGTATTCATTTAACCCTTATGGGTTTATGAATTAGTAGGTCCTTGTGTTGAGCAGGGCTGGTTTGTCTTGTTTCCTGCACTTCAAAGTATGGCCCTAGCTTGGCTCAATCTGAAGCTTGGCACATGAATAGCTAATTTTATGGAACTATTTTCTGGTTTAGTGAAGCTTAATCCAACCCAGCAAGTTTTGAATTCCGGTTTCCAGAATGCACTATGAGATATGTTCATATGCAAGAAGAGAGCTAGATTTGACTATAGTCATTGTAAGCTATTGATTAATTCAGCGTAAGATAACCCATGAATATACAAGAGCACTATCTTAGATTTAAGCTAAAAATATACAATTACTACTTGGTCGAACCAACATGCAAATGTTGTAAACATTTAATCCAGCAACAACTTTATATACAAAGCTATGTCACCTCTTTTAGGTGAATACCAGATATAACAAAAAAACCATAGTTGGACAAATTAACAGCAATTACCAGTAATGGCGAGGTTACACATTTCTCCACAGTGGGAACAACCCCATCATCTGTCTTCAACCCAATTGCAGTAAAGCCCAACTGCAAAGGCATCAGCAACAACAAAACCATGAACCGTATGAGACTATGCAGCATGCACACACCATTTCAATATTAAACAGTAAAATAAAATTTCAGCAAAAACTGACTCCCTGCAAAGATCCGGAATATGCAAAACATATAATCACCGCAACCAACCTAACGAACAAGAGCATGAAACAGAAGTGATAACAGCCTCCAACAAATCCCAAGAAAAACTAAAGGACCCCTTATCCTGGCTCAAATTACTTCCAAACAAGGCCTCAAAACTACGAAAGGTTGTTAAATGATTCACATTTCACAAAGAACCCCACCACTGGTGGAATTCACATTTCACCATGGCTATTGGTCAAAATCTCCCACCGTCTGATCCACCAAAATAAGATTACATCCATGTGAGGGAATGAGATAGTGTAGTAACACCAACAGACATTTACCCTAAATTGATCAGCTCATCTCTGTCCTGTCTGTCGACATAGGCAGCCAAATGATCAACTCGTCTACCTCCTGTGAAACGAAACAGAATCACTAATTCACATACACTGATAACGAAACAGAATCACTAATTCACATACACTGATACACCCAAACCACCACCAACATTTAAAATTTCGCGGCACAGAGAGGAGAAAAGACAAAGCAAAATTCCACCTGCTGCCGAGCAATACCAAGCAGCATCAACTCCAGCTTCTACCCGTGCAGCTTCAGAACATGTCGTGATTCACGTGCACCTCCCCGCATCATCAAACACCAGCAGACCGGTTTAGCACTACAAGCACTGAAACCTACATATAGAGAGCGAAAATACAATTATCCTTAAAAAAATAAATTATCCATTCCAACAGAAAATACAATTATCCTCACAAAATAAAATTATCAATTCCAACAGAAAATACAATTATCCTTAGAAAATAAAATTATCCATTCCAATAGAATGTAACAAACTGAAAGGAAATTTACCAGCTAAGGAAAAAAAGAAAAAAAATAATGAGTGTCATGCATGCACCTCTGTCGCAAGGCATAATTATGGGCAATTGCTCTCACCGCACTCCCCGCCGAGTGGCATGTATCCAGCACAACACACATATCTGAAACACGAGGAAACATGGAGGAGGTGATCAAGCTGTGAAGGAGATTGAAGAATAGAGAAATGTACTACTAATTAACCTATCGCAGTAAACGGCATAAGAAAAAAAGGAACAATTCTACCTTGACATGTCATTCAATAGAGCGCGTCTGCGTAGCATGTAGGACATACATGGGCTGCTGAATAACAACGAAAAAATAGAGTTTAGACATTAAATTTCAACAACTGAGCTTAAACTCTTCGGATTCAAAGTTCGAAGATGCGGAGATTCAGAAACCAGAAGTGCAGGAAAACAAGGAAAGAAACAAATTGCATCAAGCCCCTACACTTCAGGAATCAACAGCCGAAAACGATCAGAAAGATCGAGTAATTCACAGGATACAAACATGGAAAAACCATCAGAAAAATCGAGTAATTCACAGTAACAAACCAAAGGTACGCCACAAGCCCAGGCGTCTGCCTTGGCTCCGTCATAGCCCTTGCGCGCGAACACCTCCAGCGGGACATATAGAGGCGTCCTGCAGACGGTATGGAGGAGGACCTCCCGGCTGTTTGTGTTGGCGAAGGACGAAGAGCCCAAAGTCGGCAACCTTGAGGAGAACGTACTCGTCGATAAGGAGGTTCTTCGGCTCGATGTTGCGGTGGTACACCCCGACCGAGTGGCAGAAGGCGAGCGCAGACACCAGTAGCTGGAAGAATCGTCATGCTTCATCCTCCCTGAAGCCGTTCTCGGAGACCTGTATCGGCCACGGCGGACGCACTCCATGACGATGAGAGGAGAAGAAAGGGAGGCTACTCACGCTCGAGTACAAGAAAGCAAGAGGGGGGGCGTCTGGAGGAAGGGGAGGAATCGGATGCGCGGCTCGACGTAGGAGGTTGGAGGAAGGACACAGTTTAGCTGGCATTCGCCAAGGTTCTCCTTTAGCAACAGCGACGGCAGACAAGCTGCAACAACCTGCATGACAATGGGAGAAAAAGCAGCTCAAGATCAAATGCAACAAGCTGATGGCGCAACTTGCGCTACTTAGATGAATTGGCTGGAGAATCTTCACAGAGTTGGCATCACATTCACTACAGGCTAGATGCAGCTTGTAAAGCAGAGTAATTACTCGTGTACTTACCGCTAAGATCTTGACCAATGCAGCAAAATTCCTTGCATCAAATGTATTAGATCCTATTGGGTAAAAGGTAGTGCAGAGATTACCTCTAGTTTGAAATGTCAGTGCAGTGGCATGCGTAAATAAAAATTAATGGGATGGCAATTAAAAATCTTGGATATCACAGTAGCACACATGAGTTAATTAGACAGAATTGGTCCCTGTCTCCCTTATCAGAAGTCGAAAAGAATTCATCTTTTGGTTGTTGTATGGAGATCGAGAGATAAGAACACTAATAATAATTAACACCTGCAGCTTCGGTAGCAATTGCTCCTCTTCGAGGACGCAGGGCATCATCATGAGGCCATGAGGCATAGGGAAGTCCTCCCTGGCGGCAGACACTGTCCTGAGCTCCGTCGTGTTGGCCGACGTGGGCACAAGGAGCTAGGCGGTGGACCTGGAGAGGCCGAGGAGAGCCTGGAGGCGGCAGTGTAGGCCTCCTCGTCGACCTTCTGCAGGAGCGTCTTGACCTAGCCGCGTAGGAGCGCCTCGCCAGATTCGGGCGTGCGGCGAGGCCTGGGGTGGGCCTTGGCGACGAGTGTCTTGTCGGCGTGGAGGCCACCTGCGGTGAGGCCGATAATGGGGGAGTCGTTGGTTTAGGGGATCCATGTGTAAACAGGTGGAGAAGATGTGAGGGGGACGAAGGGGGAGAACGGACGACCACCACCAACTTCTAATTAGAAGTAGTAGAGATAGAGGTGTAGGGGTAGCTCTCCCCTGTTTGAAGGTTTTGAGGTTTTTGTGCTCCTTTGAGCTTTGCCCACCTTGTTGTGAGGCTTTGTAAATCTTCCTTCCAGAAATGAAAATCTAATTTTCTCAATTCTGAATTTACTTTCTGCATTTACATTATGCCTTAAATTCAATCTTTAAATTCTGCAATTTACATTCTTGCAAATTACTTTTCGCTCATTTGGATTTGCCTCCCCTCCTTATAATTGCTTGTGGATTTTGTGCTGGGGATGTATGATTGATAGATGAGTCTTCTTTAGACCATATGCGATTTGTTTGATCGTGTCACATGCTCAAAGTCAGGCCTATCTCTTTTCTGCCTTTGTTGCCTTCTTTGAGCTGAAGGATGTTTCTCATGTATTATCCGATAGGTCATGGATTAATGCTCTGCATGAGGAACTTAAGAACTTCGAGAGGAACAAGGTTTGGCAGCTTGTCGATCCCCCATCTGGTCATAATATCATTGGGACCAAGTGGGTATTAAAAAACAAGCAGAGTGAGAATGTGGTTGTTATTAGGAACAAGGCTATAATAGTTGCACATGACTTTTCTCAGGTTGAGGGTTTTGACTTTGAGGAGACCTTTGCCTCTGTAGCTAGATTAGAGGCTATTAGGATCCTGCTTGTATATTCGGCATTCAAGGGCTTCAAGCTTTATCAAATGGATGTCAAGAGTGCATTCCTCAATGGGTATATTGAGGGAGAGGTATATGTCAAGCAACCTCTAGGATTCGAGAACCCAAGTATCCAAACTATGTCTTCAAGCTTTCCAAAGTTTTATATGGACTTAAGCAGGCCCCTAGAGCTTGGTATGAAAGGCTTAAGTCCTATCTTCTTAGTCATGATTTTAAGATGGGTATAGTAGATAAAATACTATTCATCAGACACTAGGATTCTCATTTTCTCCTTGTCCAGATTTATGTGGACGATATTATCTTTGGTGGCTCTTCGTATTCCCTTGTGTCTCAGTTTTCAGATGTGATGAGCACAGAGTTCGAGATGAGCATGATGGGTGAGTTGAGCTATTTCCTCGGCTTCCAAATCAAGCAGACTCGGGAGGGCACCTTCTTGTATTAAGGCAAGTACACTCGAGACCTCCTAAGACGCTTCGACATATCTAATGGGAAGCCAGTGATGACTCCTATGGCTACCACTGGTGTCCTTGAGCCTGATGAGGATGGTGAGCCAGTTGATCAAAAGGAGTTCAGAAGCATGATCGACTCCCTCTTGTACCTCACTGCTTCGAGGCCAGATATATATTTTGCTGTGTGTCTGTGCACTCGATTTCAGGCTTCTCCTCGCGCCTCCCACTACCAAATGGTGAAGCGCATCTTCAGGTACCTTCGAACTACCATTGATTAGGGTATTTGATACTCTTCTTCTTCTTCTTGTCTGTCCCTTAGAGTCTTTTTGGATGCAGACTTTGCTGACTGTAGGATAGATAGGAAGAACACTTCTGGCACTTACCAATTCATTGGCACTTCTTTTGTCTCTTAATCTTCTAGGAAGTAGTCCGGAGTTGCACAGTCCACCGCTGAGGCCGAATACGTTGTTGTAGTCAGGTGCTTTGGATGAGATTGACCTTGCAGGATTTTGGGTTAGAGATAGAGAGTGTTCCACTTTTCTGTGACAACACTTCTGCTATTTGCATTGCTAAAAATCCAATGCAGCACTCCAGGACCAAGCATATAGACATTACATATCACTTCCTTAGAGACCTTGTAGAGAATGGTGATATAATGCTTCAGTTTGTGGAGAGTGATCACTAAATTACCGATACTTTTACCAAGCCTTTGGATAGCTCTAGGCTTATGGCCTTGAGAGGAGAGTTTGGAGTTATGTGCCCTTACGGCATCACTTGAGGGGGAGCTGATTTGTATACTATATATTATATATATTTTCTTTTAGCATTTCCTTTTTTTCATCTTCTAGATGATATTGGGCTTATTTCAAGAGTTTTGAGTTCATTCCACGTAGTCTTCTGGCATACTTTGCATAGACCTTTCATCTTATGCTATAGGTTGCTATCATGCACAATTAGCTGTTCTCTTTTCTCTTAGGATGAATTCCATCAGAGTCTTATAAAGTATAGCAGGTGTTGGGCCTCCTGAGTAGACCCGTATGCACTCTTTAGCTTGGGATCTAGAGTCAGCTTCCCTATGTCAGTCATTAGGGAAGATAAGAGCGAGTCTGAGTCATAGTGTTCTCTACTATTTTTTCTATGCTCTATATCCACCCATTTTGCAGTTTCTCGACTTCGTCTTCTTATTATGTGTTTCTGTTGAGTTCATTTGGACATTTTTTTGTTTAATTCTGCTAATAACTCAACTTGAATCAGATTTGTGCTTAAAATCGATTCACTTGTTGAGGGAGAGTTTGAGAACTTATTTCATGCATGCATATATACTTTATTTTCTATTTTTTATAAGCTTTGTTTTTTATGCAAATGAATTGTCTCTCATGCTATGCACCTTGCTACTTTTCTGAAGATCATGGCTAGCTTAGATATGTCCAAGTTTATTTTGTTCATCATACTAAGCCTGCTAAAAATGAAAATTGAGCCTTAATGACAACTTGATGAAACTTGTAGCTTTTACTTGCCTTGTTTCCTCACTAGGTGCATATGCCATGATTTGAGTCCCTATAGCAAATTGAGTGAAGCTAATTTGATCCATACTAGAGTCCTTCACATGCTCATAAATCTAAGTGATAAAATAAAATAAAATAAAAAATTGACTCTTTTTTGTGCAAATTGATCTCAACACTTTACATTTACGAGATTGCTTCCCATTGCACTTGGGATGAACTTGGAATGTATCGTGTATGACCAAGATCATTCTCTTAAGAGTTCTTCTTGAGATGGTCGATTATGGCTTGAGTCAATTACAATTGCAAAATGCAAATAAAAATATATAAGTAGGTAAAGAATGCAAATAATATCAAACATTGGCACCCCACTATATGCTTTCAAATCTTAAAGCAAAAAATTTGCATTAAAGATGATTGAGCATGAAGGACCTTGTATGCACATCTAGCTTTTCCAAAGAGTTGAGTAGGTTGAACTCTAGGTTCTGTATTTGATCCTTTGTAGAGGTTTGCTTTTAGTTTGAAAACCTTGCTAAGTGTTGCACTTGTTAAATCATGCAAAAATGATGTAGTCTTATTTGTGCTTGCTAGCAAAATTGACATTTGTACTTGGACATATCTTTGTTTAGCATAATTTGAACTTAAGTAGCTTGGTGTCATACTTTGTCTATGTGGTCACTTGGATAATCTTCAAAGCTCTTTTAGGATGCATTTCATGCATGCATTTCAAAAAGGGGAAGAAATAGGAGAAAATGCCTTCTTGATACCTATATTGCCAAAAGAGGGAGATATTATAGAAAAGGCATCATCGAAAGGTGAGAAAAGTGAATGCATCTTGGTTCTTATGATCATGGTGAAAAATTGCTAAGTCTTAGGATCATAAGCATATTTGAGCTTTTGTGAGTTTTTTCTTGGATTTTTAGAGCTTTTGGGAAAATATGTTTTTTCTTTGGTTCTTGCTCTAAAATCCTTCTTGCCAACTTGGTCATGATCTTTTTTCCTCTTGCTCTGGACCAAGTAAGGTTGTGCAATCAAATTGCTTTTCTCTTTCCTTTTCAAACTCAAAATTGTGCCTTTTTGTATTTGTCAATATACTCATCAAGAGGGAGATTGAAAGACCATGTGGAGGTTTACCCATGTTTGTGATGAGTAATTGACTGTAGTTGAGCTTGTGGTACACAAGTTTGAGTTTGATTTGGACAGTTTGTAAACTGGTTGGGACTAGTTATGAACTGGTTAGGAAAGATTGGAAACTAGTCAGGTCAAATTGTGCATCATTCTGGCTATGAGTTGATTTGATTGCATATGTTGTTGGGCATTGCTATGTGATGTGTTTTCCTTGTTGTGATGGTTGCAGGACATCAGAGCTAGGTCATGGTGAGGCGGAGGAGATCGGGACTAGGCTGGGAGAACTGAGGTCCAAACGGTAAAGATATCGCCAAAGATGATTGAGGCCAGGGAGTAGCTGCGAACCTAGAAGACAAGGAATGGATGAGATGCTAACTTGGAGCTGCTCAGTTCAAGGAGGACCGTTGGATCGTAGTCAAGAAGATAGAGTAGCGGGTCAAATTAGTACGTTTGAGAAGTATGCAAAACCCGGTATGGTTGTAGGTTTCAGGTTAGCCCATGTATAAGTGAGTGAGTCATTCCCAGCCCTTGATGGTGTTCCTTATGGTTGAAAGAACTCATCTAAGGGTGGATGATGAATCAACAGTAGTATAAATAAAGGGTTAGGGGTAGCTCTCCCCTGTTTGAATGTTTTAAGGTTTTTGTGCTCCTTTGAGCTTTGCCTACCTTGTTGTGAGGCTTTGTAAACTTTTCTTCCAGAAATGAAAATATATTTTTCTCAATTCTGAATTTACTTTCCGTATTTACATCATGCCTTAAATTCAATCTTTAAATTCTGTAATTTACATTCTTGTAAATTATTTTCTACTCATTTGGATTTGCTTCCCCTCCTTCTAATTGGTTGTGGATTTTGTGCTAAGGATGTATGATTAATGGATGAGTCTTCTCTAGACCATATCCTAATCATCTAGTCAAATCTTGTATTATCCTTTGTAAGAAACTGATCTTTGCTCTTTAGAGGATCATTTTTGAAAGATCGGGTTTTTGGTATTCTTGTCTTGTGTTCTAGCTTGTTATGACATGCGAAAAATCATCTAGAATCATCTTGATCATCCAGAATCCACGAGCTAGCTGAGGGTCAAGTTTTTTGTTTTTGACCTGTTCTCGTGCACTTTTCCTCAAATTAGAAAAAAGTCAAAACTTTGACATCAATCCTTGCGATTGAAGGTTGGAATAGGTTCCTGACATCCATTGGAAGGTGTCCACAAAGTTTCACGGGTTTTGGATCAGCCGATCAAAAGTTACATCAATTTTTTTTTGAGATCGCGCGATTTTTTTACCGTTCACCGAGCATTGTTCATCCGACAAGGGCTGACGACTAGTTCGCAGTACTATTCACCCTAGCATTGTTCATCCGACCAGTGATGCCAACCACTTTCAAGATCTTTTTCACTCGAACACTTTGTTCATCCGACCGATCTTTGCCATCCGATTCGCGATCTTCGTTCATCCAACCAGTCACGATTTTCTTATTTGTCTGAGCACTGTTCTTTTGACCTCCTGGTCGAAATGTACTATTCATGCAACCATCTATTTAGATTGTACAGTTATTTGATTTGAACTCTTTAGTGGTTTAATTTTTAGAATTTATTTGTGATCATTCACCCCTCTCTAATGTCTTTTTTTTTTTACTTCACAAACTGCCGAGATTGACGAGTAAAGAGGCTGTAGAACATGCTTAGTGCTCATAAGATTGGGAGTGTCTAGCCTTCATCCGGATGTTTTGTTTCTTACAAACATCTAAATTTTAGACCTTTAGATTAAAGTATCAAACCATCCAACAAAACACAATCCCACCTCCCTTCACGTCTTACGGATCTCACCGCAGATCCAATGATCTAAAATTTGAATGTTTTTTTGCTAAGAAAATATTTGGGTGATGTTTATCAAAACCCCATAAGATTTGCCTCTCCTTAATGATACAAGTCTGCCATCTTATTGTGTTTAGTTTTTTTTTCTGAATAGTACTCCATCTCACACGACACGACATACGCAGTACGCACGTCGGCACAAGTTTGTGAATCACACACCCGGCACGAGCAATTATTAGCAGTTCGCTCACAGGTTGGACTTGACCTTATAGCTGTAACCCGTGAGCCCGTCGTAGTACCTGGACCACAACATGATCCCACCGTACTTGGTCGAGTTCTTCACCACCGGCAACACCTGCGACACCAGGTCGCTCGCCGCCACGAACCCGCTGCCGGCGGCCTGGGGCGCCGCCGGGAGCCCGAGGAACACCTGCCCCGCCGGTATCGCCGTCCACTGCTTCCACGCGCGCGCCAGGTTCCCCACGCCGCCGCCCGAGCTGTACTGGCACGGCGGGTTGTTGTAGAACTGCACCCACACGTAGTCGAACAGCCCCGTGCTGAGCGCGCCGCCGAGCGACGCGTCCGGGAACGGGCACTGCGGCGCCGCCGTCAGGTACACGGGTTTGCGATTGCGCCCCTGCCGCGAGTACGCCTTGAGGTACTTGGCCAGGTCGTCCCAGTACATGCTCCCGCCGCTCTCGATGTCGAAGTCCACGCCGTCGAGGACAGCGTCCCCGAGGGGCCTCGACGGCGACGTGCCACCGAGGTAGTTGTTCCAGAGGTACGCCGCGACCTGCTTGGCGTCGGCGGGGGACGAGAGGCCGTAGCTGCCGACTCCGCCGCCGATGGAGAGCATGACCTTGATGCCGCGGCTCTGGCACGACTTGATATCGGCGCCCACGCCGGTGCAGCCGTTGGAAGCCGGGTCGCAGTGGCCGGCCAGGTTCAGCACCGGCGTCTGGCCCTTGCCGAAGGTGGGCAGGAAGGCCACGTTGACGAACTTGTAGTTGCCGGTCGCACACGTCTGAGCCAGCGTGCCCTCGTTACCGTTCTGGCCCCAGTAGATCGCGATGCAGCCGGTGCGCGCTCCGGCGGCTAGCCCGGCCATTGAAACCACCATGAGCAACGACATTGCCGAAAACAATCTACTTGCCATCTTGGTTCTCGACTTCTTGCTGGTGCTATGATAGTACGATATGAACTCTGCCCGAAGGTTCTTCTTGGTCTATATAGCTGAATTCAGTGAGGTGTGAAACTAGCAGTGACGTTGTTGAGCATGATCTAAGATCCATCATTTGTTAGGTCGATCTGCTCGCCGTCACAAGTGGACCGGGCAAGCTCTCAAGATAGGAGAATGTGTGGAGGGTATTCGGGACTAATCATCGAATCATGACATTCTCAATATGATATTCGTGCATGTTAGAGCTAGATAGTTGCCACTTGCCAGAGTGTCGGCAGTGGTTGACCGTTGACCCATGCGAGCTGGTCTTCGGTTAGAGAGCAGCTTCCACTTATCTCGCGCCCAATAACATCGATCCTCGCAGTGCGACGGACACTTCGCCTGTTCTCTTCTGAAATTGCTTTGATTCGCAGGAACGCTCAGTGCGTGAGAGCGCCGTGCTAATGCGTTTCAGTTGATGCCATAATGCCGCTGCATTTGCATATTCCCAAAAGCGGTGCGAGTGCGACTAACTTAAACGTCACTTTTCTAGTTTCATCACAATTTTTTTTAAATATGGCTCACTTTCGAACATAATTGCAAAACTAGTTTTATTCTCGACCACGGCGCATCAAGCTAGGGAGCTCGGTACGAGCTTCCGCAGTGCGAGAGCACAGCAAGTGACATGTGTTACAGATATGGCTATTTTTGAAATTATATTCAAAAAGAGACTAGATTTGCAAAAAAAAAAAAAGTTAAGTGAAAGGGCTAGAAAAGTGATTGGCTTCCGATTTGTTTTTCGTACCAGTCTCTAGCAGCTCGCTGCTGCCAATGTAGTTGTTTTCGAGCAAAGGCAGGGATGTAGACTGCTTGCTGATACAAAGGACAAGATCCGGTTTGGTTCTTCCCGGTATCACGGACGAGATTGTGCTGCTGGATCGATGTTCTTTATCATTTGTGATCTGTTAAGCATAAGACATTTAGAATCCAAGGAACTAAAGAAAACGCAATGCCCTGAATTGGTCTACATGTATTCAGTCAGTTGCACCTCACATTTTTTGTGGTCAATTTAGGGCATTCAGCCAGTGAAATGGACAAGCTCACAACTGTTTGATGAGCGAAATAACGTCATGCTGCTCACGCATCTTCGTACTACTCGGTGGGTAAGCTCAAAAAACCCCAACATAGAGCTAACCCGACGATTAACAACTTTAAGGGATGGGCCTAGACAACTGATTGAACATATTAGTAATGCTCCTGGACAGAGGAATGGACAATCAGCCGAATGAATTGGGTGATTTTGAGCACTCGTCCCAACTCCCCAACTTGGCGAAAACTATATTTTGGTTAATGTCAAGTGCACCAGCAGGAGAAAGAGGTCGATTCACATGACGAACAAGTGATTGGTAGCTTTGGACCTTTTGTAGTCTGAACAAGTTCGTGCTTATCATTTGTAGCAGAAAAGGAGATTGCCATCGAGTGTGCATTGTCATTTGAACGTGTGCTCACTGCCCACTATCTAGTTCCTAACAAATTTTCAAGAACTCTCATTGGCAGGCGGAAGTGTGGAATCCACCAACAGATGCAACTCAATTTTGTGATTATGGGCCAGTTTGCAGTTGTGTATGAACTAGTTAGTTGCAATTATCTTTGTTCATTTAAAAAAGATTCGTTGTCATCACTCAAAAAAGATACTTTTGAAAAGCCATTGCAACTTCAAATGGAGCCTTAATCTCATCATTACTTCCTTGAATACATGATAACCATCAGTTTGCTTAAAGTTGTAAGCTGACTTGAAACGGCGTTATATAGACGTAGAGAATTAGAAAAAACAATGTAGAAGGCAATTATATTTTGATCACAACAATCTTCGCTTGCAATGTTGTTTAGAAAAAAATATATATAGCAAAATACCAAAAGAAAGATATTCAAAATCGATTTCACTAAACAAGATTATTGGAATCCGCTGAAATAGCAAAGGGATCCTCAGGGCCAAAGTAGAACTAAAACAGGATTTAATTATCCCAAAATATTCACAAAGTACGATGATATGCAAGTGAAATTTTGCTAACACCCTGTTTGGCTCCTATGAATTGACCAAAGAATCATGGAATTGAAATTCGATTTTAGAGATGAAGCTGTTTAGCTGCCACTAGGAATTGAAATTAACGATTCTACACCTAATTCAAAGGGGTAACATGCAACTAGACCTAATTCGATGCTCTACTCCGCTCCACTTGCGCCTAACTCCAGCGGCCACACCCTGCTTCGAGTCCTCCTGCAACATCACCTGCCTCTGCTAGTTAGCCACCTCTCCCATGACCCATCAGACGGGAGCCCTTCCAGTGGCGTAATCTCTACGGCGGTGGTGGCGTGGAGCCCGGTGATGGCACGGTGATGGGACGCGGCGACGACAGCAGCGAGGTAGCGGCGGCCTGGGGGAAACCTTGCAGGTGTGCAGCCGCCAGCCGTGCAGGTTGAGAAGCCCTGCGAGAGGAAGCTCTACCATGTCTCCTGTCGCTCGGATCTCTGGATGACGTGCTTCCCTTTTGCTGACTATGGATATTTTACAGAATACTAGAACATATCTGTTGCTTCCAAGTGAATAATTTGATTTTTTGAGGTTAATTTTGTGCTTGATTCGATGATCTCTGCCTGTACGTAGTTGGTTTCTTGATGGGGATCTATGCCACAGGAATAACAAAGGGAGAGGGGCAAGGAGCTGCAGGACATCAAGAACGTCATCACCGGCGTGTTAATGGTCTCCCGCATTTGACATGCAGAAGCCAGACAAGGAACCGTCGGAAGAGATGGCCATGCATTGCCGGCAGTGGCGGCTCATGCATCGTCTTCCACACTTTGTTGATTTATTTGTGATTTGGTGGTTGCATGTTTCGTGCCTGCCTGGGTGCTTCACGAATTGTGTTAGAGAAGTTCTGAAGTCGATGTCAAAGAAAAAGAGAATTTTCTAATTCCAATGGACAACCAAAACAGGAAAAATGGAATTGTAATTGGCGTCGATCAAATTCATACTCACTTGGAATAGACATTGGAGTACAAATGTATGAATCAAATTCAAATCTTACGAGCCAAGCGGGGTGTAAGTGTATTGATTTTGGACTAGTTTCTATCCTTTTGAGGTGTGCAATGTGAGAAAAGATGATGCGAGGAAGTTGTAACACCTGAGCCAAAATCAGCTCCATACCAAACCCACCTGGGGTGTGCTCACCCATGCTAGCACCTTGTTTATACTTTTGTCAAAAAAATTCTATTTTTCTACAGTAACTGCTGGACAACTTCTTCTCTTATTTGAAATGTAACAATCTTCGATGTAGGGTTAGTTTAATTTCGTGCTTTGCTGTGTTGCGCTGTAGAATATGTGCATTTTTAACGACTCTAGAAAGAATTTGTTATGATGGCTCGGAACAAGATACTTTCAAATGACTGTTATATCTAGAGTAGAAAAAAGTGCTCTTCAAAAGGCACCGTAATATCAAATAGAACTATAACGTATCGTGGTTTAGAAAGAGCAGGTAACCGAACACAATTATAAAAAGCATAATTCCTTAACGCATTGGAACTTTGTTTTTCAAACAAACTGTCGCACACGTTTTATTCTGCTGATACTTCCGTACATGCATGCATGGAAAGCTAGCTAACACCGAGATGATGATATATCTCATCTCTCAAACAATTAACGCATGATACAAATCGCTGTGATAAAGAACGTACGCGGGGCTCACGTACACCTCTAGTCACTCGCCGAGACATGAACAAGGAGCACGCACAAAGATGAAAGACCTACAAACATCATACATATATACTTACACTCGTGCACACGATTAATGTACACGCAACACATGCATGCGGATGCGGAGCCGGATATTGCGAAGAATCATACGTGGCTCTTGATGGCGGAGCTGTAGCCCGTGCGGTCGTCGTAGAACTTGGACCACAGCATGACGCCACCGTACTTGGGCGAGCCCTTGATGAGCGGCAGCACGCGCGACGTGAGCTCGCCGGCGGGCACGAACCCGGTGCCCGCCGCGTCCTTGGAGGCGGGCAGCCCCAGGAAGATCCGGCCGGCCGGCACCGACTCCCACTTCTTCCACGAGTCCAGGAACGCGCCGCGCCCCGCGCTGAACTGGCACTCCGGGTTGTTGTAGAACTGCACCCACACGAAGTCGAACAGCTCCGTGTTGATCGCGCCGCCGTCCCACTCGTCCGGGAATGGGCACTGCGGCGCCGCGCTCAGCAGCACCGTCCTCCCGCCGTTCTTGCCCAAGTTTTTGAGGTCCCTGCACACGCACATGCCAAGCGTCCATATATATATGAGTACGTACACCGGTACACGTACTTGGAGTACAGGCTAGCTGCTAGAGTACCTGGCGAGGTCGTCCCAGAACTTGGCGCCGCCGAGCTCGATGTCGAAGTCGATGCCGTCCAGGACGGCGTCGCCGAGGGGACGGGACGACGACGAGCCGCCCAGGTAGTTGTTCCAGAGGTACATGGCCACCTGGCGGGCGTCCCCGGGGGAGGAGAGGCCGTAGCTTCCGTCGCCGCCGCCGATGGAAAGCAGGACCTTGACGCCGCGGCTCTGGCACGAGCGGATGTCCTTGCTCTGGTCGGTGCAGCCGCCCGACGAGGCGTCGCAGTGGCTGGAAAGGTCCAGCCGCGGCGTCTGGCCCTTGCCGAACTTGGGGAGGAAGGCGATGATGACGAACTCGTAGTTGCCGGACGCGCACGTCTCGGCCAGCGACGCCTCGCCGTCGTTCTGGCCCCAGTAGACGGCGATTCCGCCGGCGTGGCACGTGGCGAGGAGCGCCACGAAGAGGGCGGCAATGAGCTGGAAGGGAGTGAGAGCTCGGCTTGCCATGGTTGGACTTGGAGCGTGCCTAGCTAGTACAAGAAACAGTGAAGTGCGAAGATTTCTAGTAGCTAGCTAGCGCTGTGCTTTGTGTCGTGATGGGTGGCGAAGTGTGCTTAGATGGGCCTCCTTTTTTATAGCGGTTTGATACTTTGATGGTGTTAAAAGTAGAATAGCAATACGAACGACATGAGAATTAAGAACTTTTCGGGTAGCTTTCGTGCCGTGGCTCGTCCGCACAAGCATCTGAAGTTACTGAGACTACTGGTTGCGGTCAAGTAAAGCTGCGATGCACGAACATTTCGTTGCGGCCGGTATGTTTCAATGCTTAATTTACTTGGACTGATCAATGATTCGATGATGTTCGCTGAAGCTAGGTTTGAGTCTCAAACGCTCCACCGTACTCAACAGAAACATAACAATACGTGCGACAAAAATTGCACCTTCTCATCTAAATAATAATAATAATGGAATGACTTGGATTCCAACGTCCGTTTTTCGGACGCTTGCAATATTTTTTTCTTACGTCTGCAACATTTTCTTCCTACGCGTGCAATATATTCCTTTGATAACAGTAGAAATATCCGTGCGGAAACAAATGTTGTAGGCATTGGAAAAAATATTGCACCGACGTGTCTAAAAAATGAACAGTGATCGGACGTCCGATTGCTATAATAATTGCACCTTCTCTGTCCCAACGATGTACCAGACAAAAAAACACACATACATACATACATACACACACAAATTTTAGTCTCAAATAAATCGTACGGAGCTCCAAGCACTGAGGGGTGAGTACTGGATGCCAATGGAGATTGTTTTTTGCGGCATGAAGCATTTTTTTTCTTCTTCAGATTTTTAGTTTTTTTTTACAGCTTGAAGTAATCTCACGTAAAGGGCAAAGCTCAAATGGAGCAACTCCAAAGAATTCACTGGGATGCTCCAAGGCTCTTAACACAGATACACCGAGATTCTTCACCCCAATGAGAGTCAAGAAAATGACAATCGTCATGCAATAGCACATAGACGCTCTAGCAAGGGTTGAAATCTCGTTTCGCTCTAAATATCGTTTATGACCGAAGAACAAAATCTTG
Organism: Otatea glauca; assembly: GCA_036346275.1. Lineage (NCBI taxonomy): Eukaryota > Viridiplantae > Streptophyta > Magnoliopsida > Poales > Poaceae > Otatea > Otatea glauca. Next base: position 45,539,285 of record CM070712.1, on the reverse strand, counting down.
GCAAGATCTCGCCATTTTCAAACAAATTCTAGACGAAATGTAAAAACAGAATTTGAATTCCGATTGTTTTTCTACCAAGAAAACCGAGATCTCAGTAAAATTGCACCGAGCGAAAAATAGCTCAAACGACGTCAAAGAAATTTTAATTTTTTTTTGGAAGTTCCTGACACATCAATGATGTTCTCATAAAAATTCAGAAAATTATCAAAACTGAGAATTTTTTAAAAATTCAAACATTACAACTATCCTCATAAAACGCTGACCGACAAATTTGAACAGAATGAAAAATAAAACAAACCACATTAGGAATTTTTTAAAAAATTTGTGCATGGTTATGATGCATCACTAATGTTCCCATAAAATGTTCAGATGCTGATCAAGCTTCATGAATTTTTAAAAATTCGGATCATGCTACTATCCTGATAAAAGCTATACCGACAAACTTCAACCAAATGAAAAATGGTACAAATCACGTTAGAAAATTTTGAACATTTTTGTGGATGATCCTAATGTATCATTAATGTTTATATAAAATTTTATTACGATGATCAAGCTTCAAGAAGTTCCAAAAATTCTGACAGTGCTACGTCATGATAAAAGCCTGATGATCAATACATAGATTTTATTTAATAATAAAAAAAGATTCAAAATTTTTGAAAATTTTGCAGAAGGGTTCTAAGGAAATGCTTAAGATCTCATAGTTTTTTTGTATCATGATCACACTCCAGTGAATTTATAAAATTCTTACAATTGCACTGTACCATTTATGTTCTTTCTGTTTTTGATTTTTGAAATATAACAAATGCAGTTCAATGCATACATAGATTTGATTGAGCAAACAAAAAAGTTGAAATTTTTTGAAAAATTTATATAATGGTACTGAGAAAATTATTAAGCTCTCAAATTTTTTTTTGATCATGATCACATTCGAGAAAATTTATAAAATTCTAACAAGGTTATTGTCCCAATTATGTTCATTCTGTTTTTAATTTTTTAAAGATAACAAATGAAGTTCAATTATTTTGAAATTTTTTATGTATGATCCTACACTTCTTAGTATGGTACCATAAATTTTTTACATCATGATAAAACACATACAATTTTATAAAAATCCGACAGTGTTTCAGCTGTTTTTAAAAAAAATGTCTCAAAAATTCGTTTTTTCAACAAATTTTCATAGGAGATAGCTTTCTTAAGGGTTATTGATAAATTTTTCGGCCAAATCCGGTCATAAAACATCAAATTTCGGTTTAAAATCCCAAGATATAGCTAGATTACTGTAGCAACTCAATTTTTTGAATTTTTTTTCACTCTAACCGCCATTTCAAAACTCATCCACGTTCGGTAAGCGAGATCTCACGAGAAACCAGCGAGATTTTTAACCTTGTGCTCTACTATAACATGATACACAAACGTCAAACACAGATAACCTTGGCTGATAACTAAAGTCTCTTAAGACTAGCATGGCTCAGGCACAAACATGACGCCACTCAGAGAAAAATCCCATATGCAAAAAGGCAACGACGACAAAATGAAATGTGCTTGCATTGCAACGGAAAATTGTCATTAGTTTCGAACAGAACCAAAACATCTTGTACAAGACTACATTTGAACTCCTTAATCCTCGATCGTTACACAGGCAAAAGTTCCCAAGTAGTCAAGTCTCCTGGAAATTCCAGAAGCCTAGAGTGAACGATTTAGAACACCCACCTCCCATAATGCTCTTCAGGTACAAGCACCTCACCTGCAAATACATACAAATAAGATGTTAATAGTGACTCTAACTTAGCATAATTAATAGCCAAGATAACTGAATTATTTCTCTCTAAAAAACAGAAACTGAATTTACCTTCGCTGTTGCAAATTCTGTATCATCCATCATGTCTATCAAATTTCCATCGCTCGATTACTGTACAAAACTAGAAAAGTATTATTGAAGATGCCATGACAAAGGGAGTCAATGTCACTCTAAACACAAACACACATGATTTTACAGAAGGATGCCTCAGCACCTGATAACCTTAGTCCCATCATCAGATCATCCCAGCACACACGCCACATTCATAAATCACCTAGGCTCATAGTAATTGACCACACAAAAAACAGTGAAACAAAAAAACGATGGGCCATGCTACACTTCCTTTCAACCTCTCAAGAACCCTGAACGCCCTTTTCTCTGCAGGAAATCTGGGATTTCTATTGCAGGACCTTCGTCATGTGAAGATGAAGAAAAACGGCCAGTCTGGCTCCGATGGTTATCCCCACCGAGCTGCGATCCCTTCAAGTGTATCTCAAGGGTAAGTACATATGACATAGATAAACTAGAGTTTGTTTGGTTGCCTTAATGAGATGGTGCTTGTGTGTAATATGGAAGTTAATCCAACACACATGCAAATAAGCAACCAAACAGCCACCCTTAATGCATTAATTCATTATAAAATGGATTAGTGCATATGCATCCACAAAGATAACTGACAGCGGGCAAATGGGAAACAATGGAAAGAGTGTACCTGAACATATTGACCCCCATTCTCTTCTTGGCGCTTAAATCCGGTGGCAATCAAGGTTATGCTCACCTGAATGAACCTATTGTGTTATTCGCATGTGCAATAATCATCATTGCAAATTTACAATGTGAATCTGAATGTTCTATAACATAGCTGAGTGATCAAAATCATAGCAGTCCCTATCCCTTTGTTCTCATGCGTGCAGCAAGGTTGTGCTGTGCAACTCATATACCAGAAAAACAAACAAACAAACAAATGCTTTGTTAACTTACTTGACCAGAGTATGATGGGTCTATAACAGAGCCAAAAATTAGATTTGCAGTAGGATCAACAAGATCATATATCACCTCAGCTGCTGCATTCACCTGGAAGTAAATCAAGAACACCGGAGGATCCAGTTCAACATATAGCTCAGACAGTTATCCAACATGTATAGCTTTCACAGCTCTATCAAACTATAGATAATTTATATGAAGAAAAGTACAGATAAGCAATACCTCCATCAAGGTTAAATCATTCCCTCCAGTGATATTCCACACAATTCCTGTAGCCCTTTCAATGCCAATATCAAGTAGTGGAGACTGTATGGCATTCAATGCAGCATCTCTGGCTCGTGTCTTACCTGCAAATGGACCAATAATCCATTTTAAAAGATATGTATTTTTTGAAATGCTGGTTCTTCGAGCTCCAACCTCAGCACACATCAGATTCAACAGAGTAATAAAACAAGCAAAAGAGAGAGAAAGGCATGTTGAAAATACTAGTTCAAATAATCAAATGTGGGAATTTATGCTGGTTAACCATTACCAATCAGGAAAATACAGACAAAAAGATAATAACAGAGTAAAGAGATTGAAATCTCAGTTTTGTTCTGTAAAGAGATTGAAATCTCAGTTTTGTTCTACCTACTAACACATTTTGCTACTGCATTAAAAAATAAAGCATTAGATATATACATGAATAGGCAACCTGTTGCAGTTCCTATTCCCATCAAGGATGAGCCAGCATCTGCCATAATTGATCTAACATCAGCAAAGTCAACATTAACCAAACCTGGCACCTGCAAACAGAAGAGAAGATAGAAGTAGAATACCATCAGAGACGCATACATCTCATGTAATTGTCTTGGAGAAAGATATTGAGCAGGTGACAATAATACGCAACACTAATTGCAGATAGTTGTATATTTGGTCAAGATTAAAATTTACATAACAACGTAGTGGTGCAAAAATCTTTAGAACAGTGAAACTTTGTCTACTTGTTCTTAACCAAACATGGTCAATGAGAAGAATATTACAGAAGACAGTCAAAAGGTACCTAGCATAAGATTTATCTTAACAGTTGATATACAATAGGAAATTCAACAGAGGCTTTTGAGCTTTTCGCCTCTGCACATAAGTTGTCTAATTCACTCAAAACTGTTACATTGCCACATTATTGGATATATCACTTGGGTAAAATAAGGAATGTTGTAGTATCTTACAGTGATTATATCTGAGATTCCACGAACACCCTGCTGGAGAATATCATCTGCCAAATTAAATGCTTCTGTGACAGGAGTATTTGGAGAAACAGCAGTCAATAATTTGTCATTTGGAATTACAATGAGTGTATCAACATTGCTCCTCAAGGCTGCAATTCCTTCTTGCGCCTGAATAGCCCGCCTTCTTCCCTCAAACGAAAATGGGGTTGTCACAATCCCAACAGTTAATATGCCCATTGACTTTGCAAACCGTGCAATTATAGGTGCACCACCAGTGCCCGTTCCCCCACCCATTCCGGCCTGCAAATCACATCTGAATGAACAATTTGTAGAATCGAATGTACGCATAAGAATTCCCTTGAAAGTGTACGAGTCAATGATAATGTTTACCGGAAACTATGGCCTAACATAAATATCCAGAATAATATAAATCAACCAAGGCACAATAGCTTCAATTAGTTATCAGGAACAACCATGTGCACATATAATGTATTTGATGAATGTCTAGTTTCCATTTATATCTAAGAAATGACTGGGAAGATATTGTTTCAAAAATAAATGACTGAGAAGATGTATGATTCTCATTCAGTGCAGCCACAGAAAAAAAAGCATGCTTAAGCTTTTTACCGTCACGAAAATCATATCAGCGCCAGAAACTGCCTCTTCTATCAACTCCTGGCTTTCCTTGGCAGCATTCATGCCAATGTATGGATTCCCACCAGCACCAAGACCTCTTGTCAGTTCCTGGCCAATCTGCAGCCTGTTTTCCAGATCAACAGGAGACATTCTCAATGCTTGAAAGTCGGTATTCACGATCCAAAACTCCACCCCCTTCATGTGGCTCTCAATCATCCTGTTTACAGCATTGGAGCCACCACCCCCAACACCAATGACCTTAATCCTTGCCTCGTTATAGCTATATGTGGTAGGAGTATCAGCTAATATTTCAACTGCCTTTTCAACACTCTTTTCCTTACTTGGAGCACCAATTGTGCCATTACCCCCACCGTGCAGCAAGGAGACCTCAGGGTGGAGATCCAAGAAGGCATCCTTTGTGCGACGTGGCCCAGCTCGACGTGAGTTTGCAGAGCACTCAAATCGACCAGAGCAAGAAACGCTGTTCCAACCAAAAAGCCTTTGCCTTCTCTGGAAATGCCTTGAATTAGCAGTCAAAGCTGAATTTCCAACACTGCTCCCAGAAATGCCTACTGGGTATCCACAATTGGAAGCTGCGGAAAACACTAGCTGCGTCCCCATCCTGTATCTGACGAGCCTGAACTCTCCCAACGGCCGGCACTAGTATATGAAGTGATTCCTGCTCCACTAGAAACACACCCGTTGAAGAATTTTCACTCCAAAACTCCACCAAAACTGCAAAGGAATAGATACAACGGCATCAAGAATGCAATACAGGCACTGGTGACCAAACATCAGTGATTTCTCTATGGCGATTTGACACAATAGCGTGTACTTTTATCAGTGAATTAATTTACTGGAGAAGATATTTAGGGATGCTCCATTCCAAAGAACGCAAAGCAGTTAATCTTGCAAATATATTGATAAATTACGTTTCGAAAAAAATATATAAATTGATATCGTGGAATCAGATCTCTAAATTGCAACCCCCCAAGAACTTCGTAGGAACAGCCAATTGAAGAGAATCTAGTATGGAAGCTGTAAGCAGATAGCAGATCGATAAGCGAGATGCGGTACAAGAATACCTAGTAGATCTCGCGGTCTGCTGCGGAGCACGAAGGGAGCGAGGGAGGGGCAACGCGCGGCAGCCAGCCACCGAGGGAAAGGAACGGCGGTGAGTGTCGGCGGCGGGAGCGCGAGGCGGTTATCCCAAGCCCGACCTAGCCTAGGTTCTGGCTTTGTTAAACCCCGCACCACATAGGCCACGCCATAGGCCCATATAGTCAGAAACGAGGCCCGGATTAGCTACCGGAATGACTCGCCCACACTCAGGAAGACCCGCACCACCCACCCACGCGGGCCACGCCACCCTCTCCTCTCTTTCTCCCATCATCTTCCGCCCGTGCTGACCTCTCCCTCTCCCTCTCCCTCCGCGTCGCCCGCAACAGCACGCGCCGTCACGCCACCGCGCTCAGATTCATCCCACACCAATCGAAATCTTCCATCTCTATCCGCCTCCGCGGCCCCGCCTCTGGCCGCATGTGAATTCGATCCGCCGCCTTCTTCCCCCTCCCGATGCGATCCAACACGCGGAGGTAGGGTTAATTTCCGTGGTCTGGTTCGTCTAGATTATCTCTACTCGGTCGATCCGGTAGTGATTTGTGCGCTAGTTATTTAATCTACTCACGGATGTGTGATTTGCCCCCGTCGGTCTGCTTTTGTTTCTGTCGGTTAGTTCGAAATTGTTTGGGTGAATCATAGTTTTCGCGGACGTTTTGTCATCTCCGTCGTTGGATCCTGAGCTCATTCTCTAGAGTTGTTGCTGATATATCATTGCGTTGAGGACTTATCGTGTGCTAATTACTATTTATTCGTGTGATTTCGCAGGGAAGGAAGGTGATGGCATCGGAATCTACTATTGATATGCGCATTCTAAAATGTCTGTAACTCCATGAATTCCGTGAAGTGGAGCACTATGCGTGTCTTGATTGTGATGGGGCAGATTCTCCTTTAGGTTTTAGCTGATCAGATTGGGTAATTCTTTTGGGTGCCAAATATGAAGCACCTTCCCGTCGAAGTCATTGGCAACATTCTTTCACATCTTAGTGTTGCACGAGACGTCATGGTTGCCTCTGCAGCGTGCCGGAAGTGGCGGGAGGCCTGCAGGAGGCACCTCCATTCATTGTCCTTCAATTCTGATGACTTTCCTCGGGACATGACTACACGTCAGCTGGAGATTGTCATCACACAGACTATATTTCAGACGATGGGGCTGCAATGCCTCTCTATTCATATAGATAACACCCATGAGTTCTCCGCAGCACCTGTGATCGCCTGGCTCATGTATACCAGGGAGACACTCCGGAACTTGTCTTATAACGTCCGAACAAACCCCGATGTAAACATCCTGGAGAAGTGTGGGAGGCAGAAGCTGGAGGTGTTAGATTTGGACCATAACACAATCACTGGTGTTGAACCAAGCTATCAGAGGTTCACTTGTCTGATATCCCTTTCTTTAAGGCATGTGAGTATTTCAGCCTTGGATCTGAGCCTTTTAGTTGCTGCTTGCCCGAAGATAGAGTCACTGGCACTTGATGTCCTTGAGATTGTCACTTCAGATTCACAGTCTACAATGGAGCTGACAAGCCATACCTTGAAGAGCCTCTTTGCAAAATCAGTTGGTGTGGACAAGATCATACTTGATGCGGATAATCTGGAGGTCCTACACCTGAATGCTTTGAACCTTGATTTGTTTGAGCTCATTGGGAAGGGTACGCTAAAGCATCTCAAGATCGATGATGTGAGTGTTACACATTTGGATATTGGGGAGAGTACAGATCATCTAGAGGTTGTGGATGTGAGTAACTTCACGATAGTCTGGCCAAAGTTCTACATTATGATATCCAGAGCATCCAGCTTGCGAATGCTACGGTTTTGGGGTGTTGTGTTTGACGATGAGGATGAGATTGTGGACTCAGAAACTATTGCTGTTTCATTTCCTCTTCTAAGGCATCTTTCACTGAGCTATGAATTAAGAGATGGGCTTCTTCATTATAGCCTGCAAGGGTTGTCACCACTGGAGAATGTTTCAGTTCTGGAACTTGGTTGGACAGTAATAAGTGAGCATTTTGGACCCTGGGTGTTTGGAATGATTGAAAGGTGTCCAAATCTCAAGAAACTTGTCATTCATGGTGTTCTTTCTGAGGCGAAAACACGCGAAGAGCGCCAAATGTTAGCAAGCTTCACCTCGTTTATAGTCTGTCTCATGAGGAAGTATGTGCATGTTGATGTACAATTTGAGTATGAGTGATCATCCACTAGGTTGAATGGGCATTCTTATCCTAGCTCAGTTCAAGTCATGCCATGAGGTAATCTTTCTGCTTTTTGGACTACGATACTTTTTCAGCATAGCCTCATTACAGCTTACTTTCTGTAATTCTTTCCTTGTTACATATCTTGTAGAAAACTAGAGATGGCTCATTTTGGCTCTAATGTATAATGTTTTTCCTGTAAACTCATTATTGCGTGTTATCTGTTATATGTAACGTATTTCGTTGTTGCATTGTCAAAGATTTTTTTGAAAAGATTACTCTGTTAATGTTGTAACCTTGATTATCATGCTGTCAAGAAACACAGTTAATATACATTAAAAGTAGGTCCAACAAAACCCCTACACTATGCTTCTTCAGCTCCTGCTCAAGGTGACATGATGTCAACTGTTGGTATAGGTTTTAATTGAACTGTGATATCCATTTAATCAACAATGCTGAACGCTGAATACCCACATAATAGAGGTATGCATTAATTGCTTTGTTTTCATATTTCCAATTCTGTGTGCACATCTTCCTTGATGCTAAGTTCATTACTTTGCAATATAATCTGGTCACTTCCAGGCCTCGGCTTAGTATTGTGGTATGCAACCGGATATTTAAGTTCAACATACAGTCATACATGCTTGAGAGAAAACTCATATAATTGATGCCTTATAAGCTATAACAAAGCATATCTTATACCTTATTGGTTGCTGTACTACATGGTGGACAAAATTTTTGACCTTCCCCATTAAGTTTATATTAAGTGCTAACCCTTTGGAGATATGAGAAAGTATCTGAGGTCTTTGAAGTTTCAATGTAGTTCTTTCATGGCACGGTAGCAACTAGCAAGCAGCTATAAAATTCAGTAGGCATGCACTGATGCTCTTTTCCTTAGTGTAAGGGCCCGGAAATTTAGACTAAGCAAATAAAATCAGTAAGCATCTAATCCAGAATATAATGGGCATTAAATAACCAATCTTATGCTTAATGACCAATGTCCCATAGTAACCTGGTAAGAAGGGTGAGGGTAGAAAGGTAAAAAGTGAGCACAATAAATAGGATAAGGGCAAGCACAGTCGATTCACTCCCCTTTGCCTTCACCAAAACCGAAGCACAGCCAGTGAGCAGCCATTCGTCTCCCTTTTCCCATTTCCAACCGAGAGACAGCCAAGGCGCATAGCCATTCACTTCCCCTAGCTCACTCCCACAACTGAGAGAGCAAGAACCAGGAGCAGCAGCCGAAGCAAAGGAGAAGAGCAAGAGCCAGGAGCATCAGCCAAAACCAAGCCAGGAGGAGGGAGATCGGAGGAGAAGGCCGGAGCCATATCGGGACCTCAGCCACCTCCTCATCGCCCTCACCAGCAAAACCGCTCCAACACCATCATCAACCTCCAATTCCAACCCAGCCATCTGGTGCACAAGCAGAGTAGCAGTACTAGTAATGTAATGTAGTAAGCAGAATGAGTAGATCGGGTAGAGCAGCAAGTAGATTGGGGAAAACCATCGTGGTCTCAATAGTGGAGGCAACCCTAGGGGCTTCGAGGAGCGTGCCAGCCGCCACCGTGCACTCCCCGAAGTGCGGGCATTGCCGATTTCGTCACCTCACCTCCCAACCTAGAGCACCACCCCTTCAGTCATCACAGACCCCATGCTCACCTTAGAACACCTTCAGCCATGATTAACTCAAGCAACCAACAAACCTGTAAATCAAAGCCTCATCCAAGAGGAGAAAGGCATTAGAGAACTGAGCTTGGTAGAGCCACGGGAGGAAGAGGGAGTGTGGGTTTGGTCGGTGCCGAGGGTCGGCTGCGGGCTGCCGAGCCGAGGGCAAGATCGGAGCCAAGCGGCGGCTGGGCCAAAGGCCAGCAGGGGAGAGAGGCAGCGGCCAGCGGGGCCGAGGCCGGCGAGCCAGCGGCTAGGGAAGAGACCGGCGTCGAGCTGAGTAGGGGAGGAGAGCCGAGAGGGAGTTCAGGAGAGAGTTGGTCTCAAGAGAGAGAGAGGCAGGAGAAGCTCCGAGAGAAACGCCTAAAAAACCGTGAGATGCTAGGGTTCGGCCAAACCGGAGAAAAGAGAAGTGGGAGAGGGAGAGCTGAGAAACCGAGGGAGCTCGGCTCCAGAGAGAAGAAACAAGGGTAAGGAAAGAAAAGGGGAGAGAAAAGAAAAGAAGAAAGGAGAGGTAAAAAATAGGAAAATAGGTTGATCGTCGCGATCTGCGATTAGTTTAAATAATTATCTAGCTGTAGGTCCAAAATCAAAAAAAGATGGTAGCTAACCGTGGTTAATGAGAAAAATAGTTACATAAATCTTATAAATGTATGAACCGCTAAAAATAGAAATTGATACCCTTCATCTATATAAGATTACAACTATTGGAAATGGTTGGACGCCATAAATCATGTTCAAATTAATTGCCATAGAATTAATATTCTATGATTTTCAGGACAAGAGCTAAACCAACCAGACCACCAGCTCCAACATTCGAGCGACGCGGTACATTCAGATTTTATACCAGGCAAGCTTCTTTGATCATATTTTCATTAAATGTTTTCAACTGCTTTTACATACTTACATATATCAGCGCTGCATTGGAAAACTTATATTACAAATGAAAGCCTTAAATCGGATGCGGATGAAAAGTATGGATTGAGAAATGGATCAATGGGTTGATAATTGGATTTTGGTATTTGGATTGGCTCATCCAGCTAGTGGAATGGTTGGCGTATGTTATTATGGTTGGTAGAGGGCGCTGATGAGAAGGATTGTCATGCCGAGAAGGATTGTCATGCCGGTGGGGTCCTCTACATAGGCTATAATATAAGGTCAAACAACTAACACTTGGGCAATGAGCCGTAATTCCAATATCAACTATAGTGTGTGAAATCGGTCAGAAAATGTTGTCCTATAAAAGTATTAGAATCTTCACATTGGGTAAGAAATCTAGTGCGTGCCTCTGGGATATGCCGATAGGCCCGGAGGTGTAGGCAACTTTGGTGGCGGTATATTTGAAACTATGGGTAGAGTTATTACCAACAGGTAGTCGGAGTACAACTATAACTGCGAGTCTGTGGGGCAGCTTGGGATAGATGTCCCTGACTCGAGTACAAGGTTAGAGATCTAATACTGGATTGGTGATAAACATTCTGGGGCCTCACAGGATGGGGTCACTATGGGTAAAGTGCTATAAACCTGCACAAGGTAAAATCATGAATTCATGCCTGTCTCCTGAATTGGAGGCTACGGAAGCTAAGTCTACCTCGTATACTGTGTTAGTAGCTGTTTTAGAAATTAAAATAGACAACCCTTAAAGAAAATAAAAAACCTAATTTCTGTAAAAATGGATTTTGAGGGAAGGAGATCGTTAGATGTACTTGGATTGGATTAAGAGAAAATTCATCTATTGCATTTTTGCTAATAATGCTTGTTGAGTACTCATGTACTCACTCTTGCTTAAATCCCACTTTGCTTAGAAGGTGAGTCCTATGGATCCACCTAAGAGGCATGGGGTAAGGATTGTCTGCAGGATCAGGACCTACAGGAGGAGGACTACTACTACTATCAGGAGGATTAGGGGGGTTTAGTAGACCGTGTCCCCGTTTTGGCAGGTTGTCAGGGTAATTAGATGGTTGTAATATATTTGTGTTGTATTTGGATCGAATGTATAATTAATGTAATGAACATGTAGCACTGCGTGGCTCAATGGACTGTAATAAAGTTTCCATTTCAGTCTCTAATTATTGTTCTACTGCAACACTCTAAATACGGTATAGTAACCGATAAAGTGTTAGGTTGCCCGATATTTTATTAGCTACTATGCCGAGATTCATGTAAATAACTTGATGTAATGGCAGTGTTATTGTCGTTACCTCGGGCTAATTATGTGGGCGCCACACTTAGGTACATATTGCCCATGACTGGCTTATATTAAAGCAGGCTACCATAGCTTTTGTTTGATACCTTGATTGAATTCTCAAGTGGTAATGACAGAGTGCTTTGAATGGATGGTAGAGATTAGAGGGTGTATGCTCTTCCATAAAATTTTGTTCACGGAAGAGCTGCAGTAAGGACATAGACACACAATCAGGCATTGTTAAAGTTGTGCTGTTAATATTTTCAATTTACCGTATGTTAAGATGTCAAAATTCAAGTTTCATATTGTTTGGAATTTTGGAGCTTGTGTTTTGATCTTCCATTTCTTGCTACCTTCATGAGCATCTGGCAATCTGCTCAGTTTTGGATCACATCATTGTAAGGCGCCGATTGGCAGATAAAACTAGGAAAGTAGCACAGACACGAAATTCAATCCATAAAATTGTGGATATTGATACAGATACTCTGCTTTAACTGATTTATAATAAGATCCAAATGCTGTATTTTGTTGTTTCATGCTTCATTATTTGGCCTAAGAACAAACCTTACTTTTCAGTATACGTAGTAATATGCTATGCACAAAACCAAATTCCCATGAATAAAACTAGGCACCACAGGTCCATGGCCTAATACTATGGTTACAAGTTGTAGCAATGCAAATCTGTCACTTTTAAGTAGTATTCAGCCTATAATATATGTTGCATCTAATAGCATTCACATACATACTTTGCAGTTTGTATATTGTTTGTATGCATGAACTACCGTTTCTCATACTGGTATGAGCTTTTGCATATGGTGTGACATCCTTATTGCAGGATAAAGTGATGTAGCATTAGTTTTACTGACATCTAGTCCATATTTGTTCGATTTCAAACCCTGGTAAGATCACATTATTTGCATGGCCCAGGACCAGTACTGGAGCTTCTTAGTGGCTTTGTCTAACTGGTGAATGTACATGTTGGCCAACATTCATGTCTGAGCCCTTTTTTTGTTCACATGATTGTAGTTTCAGCGGGCATATATCTAGTGAGATCTATTTAATGTTAGGCAAACCATTGTTATTCTTGAGCAGCACATTCACACGGCCATTCTATTTTTGGTCTCTGGTGACAAAGTCCACTGATTGGTTTTAGGATCAACAACTGACTCCACCCTATCTACTAGTTCAGTACCTTTCCTTTCTTTTTGAAAAAGGCTGCTCCTATTTCGCTGGCCGCTACTACGCTTCAACTATTGTATTGTTTAGAGAAGGAGGGAGGCTGGGAATTGATCATTTAATGGTTTTATGGGATTTAGATTCAAGAAGTTTAGTTGTTTGATTCAAGGAAAACTATTAGCTTATGCTCGATTCTAGCTATCTTTCGTGATGGCAAGTTCCTGAGGCACTGATTCTGCAAGACATTGGTGGCAGACAAACCAGCTCTTTTTTGTCTTTTTACCTTTTCCTTTTGCGGGGGGACTAACTTGCAGGTCCTATTATGGCCTGCTGTCAACTATGCTGCACTGTTTCGCATTCTAACAGTGTACCTGGAATATAGCAGCGCCTAGAATGAACTATTCCGTGCCAGTTATAAGCTTCTGGCGTTGCTTCAGTAGTTTTCTTTGATAGCTCTTTGCTTCCTTATGTTTCTTTTAGAAAGACCACTTTATTATTTTAAATTCGATAGCAAATGATAAACTGATATATTTCAAGCGAGAAGTTTTGTCCTACATAGGTTAGGTTTGATGTGTTACCTTTCTTATTTACCCCATGCCTAATGTTTTTTACCCATCTTGCAGATTTGCTTCTGATCCTACTTCATGAGGACCATCTGGTTTGTAAATGTCAGCTGCATGTACTATTGCACATGGTTAAAGAAAGTTTTAGTTGACCTATTCACATAATCACATATGCCTACATTTGCCCATGCATTACAGCACAAGCTGCAGAACTGAATGCGCTCTTTTTTTTTCTGAAAATCCTCCCCCTTTCTGTTACCGCTACATCTCTTCAACTGAAATGAAATGCTTTAGTTGAAATTTATTCGGCACATGCCTACGCACATCATATCAACATGAGTAAATTTCAAAAAACTACAGGTTTCTTGTACAAACTATCAGAAAACTATATATTTTAGCTTTTATTTTACAAAACTATAGATTTTATAAGAACTTGTTTCACAAAACTACATGCTTTTTTTTGTACAAACTATCAGAAAACTACAAATTTTAGCTTCTGTTTTACAGAACTACATATTTTAGAAGAACCTGTATCACAAAACTACAGGCTTTAGAAGAAATTATTTCATAAAACTACATGTTTTAGAAATGGTTGTTTCTTGTAACAGGTCTGACAGTGTGGATCCGCATAGTGGCCTCACACGTGAGGTTGTCACTTGATTCTAAACTATCAGACTCGTTACAAGAAACAATTAATTCTAAAGCTTGTAATTTTGAGATACAAGTTTTTCGTTTTGTGAAATAGAATCTAAAATCTGTAGTCTTATGATAATTTATACAAGAAATATGTAGTTTTGTGAAACAAGTTCTTCTAAAATATATAGTTTTGTGAAATAGAAACTAAAATCGGTAATTTCCTGATAGTTTGTACAAAAAACCTATAGTTTTGTGAAATTTACTCTATCAACATCTTTTGATCTATTCATGAGACGAACTTCGGATCGAAATTCTCTTCAAATACTGTAAAAGTGTAAAGTTGAATGGAAGTTTTGTAGATTCCCATTTAAAGTTTACAATTTAACGCCTGATTGGTTATCTTGGGAAAATGCATGTTTCTCTAAGGCGCTAGGTGCTAGTCGGCGCCTAGCCCGTCTGGGTGGATAACTAGCAAACAAAGGAGGGGAGGGGAGGGGAGGGGAGGGAGTAGAGAGCATAGGAGCGGCGGCACAGCTCCATCTTCATGTTGTTGGCACTGTGGAGGGGGGAAGGCGGCAGTAAGGCGCATGTGGCCGACCGTGAGGTTGATCTGGCTGTCGGCGAGGTGGATCTGGCCGCCATTGACCTCCCACACCCCCTTTGTTTGCCTTCCTCTCCTCTCTACCTCGTATCTTTCCTCTCTCCCCTCCCTTAGCAGCGAAGAAGGCGAGGTCGATCGGTGGCGAGCTCAGTTCAGTAGCGTGGGAGGCCGAAATGATCGACGACTAATCGCCCAGCGCCACCTCGGTGGCCACCCAACAATGTGGTGCCCACTCAAGCCCGCTGCTCTAAGCTCCGCCTAGGTCGCCTTTGATCGATCAGGACCGCTTAGGTGGCTTCCCGCCTAGCTCCCCGACTTTGGTGAAATTGCGGCGGGAGACCATCGCCGAGCGCATATACGCTGCCTAGGTGGGCTAGATGGCGGTCTAAGGGAACGGTGGGAAAATGGGTATTCACTGTGCAACTTTATACCTTCACATTCCTCGCCCAGAATGATTCCACGACAAATTGATAATTACTCTTATAATGGCATGCCTGCATCACTGCCTGATCTTAGTTATCCAAGCAGCGAATGTTATGAAATCTAAGAGTTGCATTTGTGCTGTTATTCCATTCGGGCATACATTTTACATTTCTTTATAACAGAACATATTCCATGAGCGGATCATATCAAATTATGGGTCCGGTTTGGCCTGCCAAATGGTTGTTCCTTGTTAGAAATACAGCCTCACTCACTATTCGCAAAAAAATAAATTGATATTATATTAAGGTTGGATTTGGTTAACAAGAAAACACTAAGAAATATTCCGAATGTTTCTATTGGTGGTTGTGTCTGTTGACAGTAGCATCATCATTTTTATTTGAGAAAATATACAATATGCCACTGAATTGAATAACCTATATGATCTACAATATGCTATTCATTATGTGACTGGCATGTAGGGCTCAAGTCCACATGTAAGTGAGACATCAGTGGTATATTATAAATATAAGAAGTTATTTAATGGTATATAAGTGATTGCCCTTTTTATTTTCTTTGCGGACTGCTTAAATTCTGTCCCCCCTGATGTGTTCTCCGTTCATAAACTAATCCGTTGGGTGTTATGGCGAGAATCTTATGGTAGCCGTTGTCTTGGAATATAGGTTTTTTAGCTGAAGCAAGAAATGAATTAAATAAAACGTGCGACCCATTCCGTAAAATATGAAATCGGAGATATGATTGATCCAAAGTTGAAAGCATTTCTCTGCTGCCGTTCCGTTGCTCTACAAGGTTGGAGGTGAGAATTTCGTAATGGCTTGAATCAGTAGCGTTTATATCTTTGTTTTCCTTCGCAAGTGGATCAAAAAGAAGTGAGCCGTGGAAGCAAGCATTTGCATTATCCATATTCCGGTCATTGACATTGAGCGAAAAATTCCGTTTGGTCGGTATGTCAAAACAAAAGACCACAGGAAAACTTAGGGTAAAGAGAGAGAGAGATAAATTACAATCTAGACTGTCTGCGTGTTCTCTCGTTTTCACTTTGGCATATTGATGCTTTAGCTCGATTGGTGCTGTTGCACATTTTTTTTTCATATTTAGCCTCTATCTGACTGAGGTAGGTAAACCGTAACCTTGTACCTCAAGCTTGGCAACACCTACCGAGCTGCAGTAGCTCGGCATTGAGCTGCCGCGCGAGCATATCAAGGAGCTTTAAGAGTAACTAAGGGACGAATCATTAATGGAATTGATTAGTTAATCATTAATTAAGTGGTTGAATAGTGCGGCAAGTATTGCTACTGTGAAGGGCTTGCTCTGTAGGACCTACCGAGCTCCTACTTCGTAGTACGTGCTACTAAGCTCAGGGTATGCGACGTGCATGTTATCTGTCGTTGCTTCTGCGGTTAAAGATAGAACTAGTCTTGCAATGTCGTAGAGAGTCAAATTTACAAAGAAAAAAAATATGTTGGGAGAAAAAAAACGAAGACTTCTGGTATTTTACCGTAGTAGGACGGCAGAAGAATCATTCGCCAGAATAGCCTATTTCCTCTTCTTGCCTCTTGCGTGTAGCTCACTGCATGATTCACATATATTCTTCTCTTTCTAAAATAATTGTGAAAATAGATACTATACTATACTAGTCTACTGAAGTAACTGAACACCCATTCTTCTCACAAGATCTACAAAATCTACAGAATCTCTAAAGAAATTGAACTGGTGACCATCGCATAGTGATTGCAACATATATTTTTTCTACACCGTACTGCTCCATAATTCGCTGAAGGCCCTGGGCTCCGACAAATGAACAAAGACTCTTTCTAGCTTCAGCTTTGACCAAGTCCGGTAGAAAGAAGACTCAGAGCCCAGAAGAGAGAGAACGAAGTGTGTGTGTGTGAGAGAGAGAAAAGACCCTAAGAATTCATGAAGTAAATGGTGACCTTTGCAGCTAAAGGATTCAGCAAAATTGATGAAGTGACCACAGGAGTTGGCCAGCGAGTAAATGCATCTGCTCTTCACCGCACCACACTTCTTTTCTTTAATTAGTTTATATATGTTTTAGGCCCTACTTAGGCAAAGGATTAAGCACTAGCTAGTGAGCAACTTGATCTCACAAGTCACAACTCAACTCACAACAGGTGTGCTCCCTACTCGAGAGAGAGACATCCTCAAGAACAAAAATTTCTCTTTGAGGAAAGAATCTTTTATTTGGTGCATGACAAGGCACTGATGTTGACCCATGAACACAGGGATAATCCCAAACAAACCCATTTCCAAGCACCCCAAAATTCTATACTTTCCATGCAAGTGGGGATTTCACATTGGAGTGGTAGTAGTATATCATGCTTGGTTCACGGTGCTTAATTTGGTTAGGAATGGCCGTGAGTAAACTATAATTATTTCTGATAAGCAGAGTACTCTCTCCGTTAATAAATATAAGACGTATTTTAACTTTGCACAAGGATTAAGGTTGTGGTGAAATTGAGAAAGGTAGGAGAGGAAATGACTTACATATCCCTCTTAATTGTCTTGAAGATGAGAGATAATGAATAAATGCATATGGTTGAGAGAGAATAAATAGGGGTATAAGTGGAAAGGCTCATTAAATCTACATGCACGCTTTATATTTTTCAACAAGACCATTCAAACTATACATCTTATATTTATCAATGGAGAGAGTATTACAGAGTGAGAACTTACGAATCAACTCTAGGTCTCTCCCCTCTTCCTTGTGTCTGTACTGTACTTTGAACAAAGTTACAGGAAGAGGAGACGGAAGTAGGGTTAAAAACGGAATCAGAATTTCCGACCGTTCTGGAAAAAAACAGAAATGGAAGACTTTTTTCGGAAACAAAAAATATTGGTATAGAAACAGAAACATAAATTTTTTGCCGAAAACGGAAACGAGAGAGCTAGTTCTGACAGAAACGAAAACGGAAACCTAAAATTCCGTTTTCTAATTTAAACAATACCAGAAATATATATTGCTTTATAGAAAATATCAAATAGAGTTCAAAATTCTCAAAAATATTTTATAACATTTTGAACTTAGGAAAATTATTCCCAGCAAGATTTTTGTTTTGTTTTTCTCAAATAAATTATTTATTTAAATATAAAAATAGCAAAAATATTTAATTAAATGCTGAAAATTGGAAAAAAAATCATAAAAATCTGAATTAAATGATCAATTAAAGAATTTACAAATTTTTAAGGTGTTACAACTAGGAACATACCTGGGTATAATTTTTCACTTTTGTTTTCGTATCTGTTCCGTTTCACATCCGTTATCCGTTTTCATTTCCATTATCGGTAAAAATATATAAAAATAAAAACAAAATAGCTATTTACCGACTATTCCAATTCTATTTTTCATATATATATATATATATATATATATATAAGTGTAGAACAACTTCTCAAGCTTCCTTTTTTTTTAAAGCTTGTGTGCCTTTCTCTCTCTATTCAATGCTCCTTTTGTTGAGTACTTGCCGTCTCAGACGCGGGGTCCAGAGTGCAACCAATGAGAGATGAAAGGTGGTTACAAGGAGTGGAGTAGGAGACAGAAACCCTGACAGGAAAGGCCTATCTCATCTCTCTCTCTCTCCGCCTATCTAGCCTGTGAAGGAGAGAAGACAGTCTCGTAGGACGTGTTCAAAAGGACAAGATCTTCTTTGCAGTACAGTGGATGCAACTCCAAGGCGGATTCAATTTGCCAGTGTGTGAGAAACAAGAGGCGGAGGAGTGGCGCCAATCCCATCACTCATCTCTCTCCTTGTATGCTTGCTCTAGGATGGTATGTATACATGTTCTTTCTCTGGCTCTGGCTGGCCCTCCTCTCTTGTAATAAGTTTGCATATATGTACCGCTCACTCTGGTGATCTGGTCTCTTGTTGGAGGTAGAGCTGGTGACCATGGTGCAAGGTGAGGAGAGTTCTTGGAGGATGGCAAGTGCCCATGAGAGAGCGGTACCACTCAACCAAGCACTTGCATATGGAGTCCAAGTCCATGCTTCTGCTGCACCACCTGCCAGCTTCTTGTACTGCTGCTTTGCCCTCTACTCATTTTTCCTACAGAATTGAGCAGGAGTTTGCTTCTCATTGAGCTCATCTCCTCCAGCTCAACTCATGCAAGAAGCAAAACCAGACCACTGCACACAACTTTTTTCTTGGATACTAGTTTTCAAATCCTTCAGTGCGCTACTTATTTAGATTTTTTTTTGCCTTCTCCTCCTTTTAGCTATCTTTATAGCAAACTTATTCCAAATGTATGCTATGCCCCCTTCATTGGATTACACCTCTGCCCACACACCAATTTCTTAATGCAAGGCCTGAATCCTGCGAGTGATTTGGGCACCAAGCTCCTTTTTTTGGCCCTCATCCTTATCTGTCCAGCTCGATCTAACCCTCTTATTTTAGCAGTCTCTGCCTTTCCATTCTTGAAAAGTCTTTTATCTGCTTTGCTTGCCTTGTCGTTGTTGTTGCCTATGGCTTATAGCTTAAACTAGCGCTGGTGATGAGCTCTGTGCACTACTGCTTGGGCAGGGACTTCCAACCTGCAGCCGCAGCCGCTGCCTACTTCGGTGAGTTGGAGGAGGCTCTCATGCATGGCCCCAACGCCGGTGTTGATCACCCCGGCATGATCAGAAGCGGTGTGCATACAAAGTGTAAGCTAGCCTGCCTGCATGCCTTGTCTTTCTTCTCCCTCTCCCTCTCTGCATCTCGTCCAAACCTTAACCACTTACCAAAAAGGCTTCCTTCTTGCTTGCCTGCCCACAGAACCACACAGGCGAGACATGCCTCGCCTTTTACATTCCTACACACAGTAGCCACATGCAGCTGTGCGCAGCATAAATGGTGAGATGCTGATTCCACAAAGATGGAAAAGTCAAGCATGTCCACTTCACATCCTCCCCCACCTGCACTTCACTAGTAGGCAGCAGCTTCAACCCCTTCCTCTCTCTATCCGATCTCTCTGCGGCTTCTTGGAGTTGGAGAGACGGAGAGAGAGGGAGAGGGAGAGGAACAGGAAAGGAATCGATTAGGCCCTTTTTAATTCTCTTTGTATGCATGCAGCGACAGGATATCTCGTAGCCAGGCCCCCCACGCTGGAGATCTTCCCTTCATGGCCAATGAGGCACCAACAGCAGCTGCACAGTGTAAAGAACCCGCTTCCGATGATCATTCATGCACTTGCCTCCTCTGGCTCTCTTCTCGTTGCTGAACCCAAGAAAAAAAAAAGATGTTGCTGTTCTTCTTGGCTTGATTCGGAGAAAAGAGACGAGAGGGAGAGAAAGATCCAGAGCTAGCTGCTCCCTGATTTCAGAGGCATTAATTTTACCGACCACTCACTATTGTCTCGCTGGCTTCTTTAATTGCTGAACAGGGGAATTCTCAGTCAGTAGGGAGCACCACTGACTCGAGCTCAGCTCAGAACACAATGCCGCAGATGGAGTTGGTGTCCCCAGCGAGCATCAGGGCCTCCTCCGAGCAGCAGCAGCCGCGGCAGGAGGTCATGATGGTGACCACTGATGATTACAGCTACAAGCCAGGCCTCCCTGCCGCTGCGGCCCCTCCCCCTGCTGCCGCCGCTGCCGCGCCAAGCTTTCAGCAGCACGGAGGAGACCATGACAAGGTACTGCCACAGTGCCACCCTTCGATCTTTTCCTATCATACGCGTACCACCACCGCTACTCGTACTAGCCAGGAGCCCAGGAGTACTACTCCGGCTCCCAAGAGACAGAGCAGGACACATGCACCTCATCAGTAGCTTGTCTCCCGGAATAATGTTGTCAAATCGCCAGAAAA
The DNA here is from genome assembly GCA_036346275.1 of Otatea glauca. Taxonomy (NCBI): domain Eukaryota; kingdom Viridiplantae; phylum Streptophyta; class Magnoliopsida; order Poales; family Poaceae; genus Otatea; species Otatea glauca. The sequence continues at coordinate 45,518,283 of CM070712.1, read as the reverse complement.
ATCTTCTCCCTTGACGGTGAAACTGTTAGGAGTTTGTAACATTGGTGGTAGCATTGCATTCCTCTGTCATGTCACCAGCTCCGAACCAGTGCACGGCAAAGTGGTACTGTAGTACCACCACCCGTCAGCAGTTATGAACAAGGCTGTCTAGCTAGGCTATGTCTCTATGATGATGTCTTAAGGACTAGCGAACCAACCAAAGGCATGTGCCCTTTGCATACAAGAAAAAGGCCATGACCGATGATTGTTTGGAAGAAAATGGTCAGTCCTGGATGATTGGACTAATGGCGCCTGGTCAATGCTGTACCTAGTTAAAGGACACAAAATTATGGTATGGGTCACCCTAAATTGCCTTTTGTCTCTCCATGGGTGGATGGATAAAAGCAGGATGATATTATGATAAAACCCCCTCTTATCTTCTCTGCTGCACCTTGCCAAAACAGCAGTGATATAGTTAAGAGAGCTGTGAAGTGATGGCCAATACAGCTGCCTCACTGAGCTATCAGTATCTGGGACAGCTACAGCCTACAGCCAAAAGTTATGAGGGGGAAGGAGAATAGTACTGGCTACTGATTACTGGATCAACAATGGACAGGAACTTTGGCTCCAATACACTAGCTTATTCCCTGTAGCTGCTGCTTTCTTTGATGTTGAGACGGGCACTGTGCTGTATAGAGACGAACACTACTACACCCTGCTCTAATTCTACCTTTTTGGTGTACTTTTGCGCAGAGGAAGCACGGATCCACAAGAAAAGATGACAAGTTGGTAGATGCCAAGGTGGGATAGCTACTGTTATCCACCCATTTGTTGCTTCTTGGAACTGTATCTGTGCCATGCATCATCTTACGTGATTAAACCGCTCTGAATTCTCAGACCGAACGGCGATTAGCGCAGAACAGAGAGGCTGCAAGGAAGAGCAGGCTGAGGAAAAAGGTACCTAAAAGATCCATAAACTTATCTCTGATTAGCTCAAACACTTCCTGATAAGGTTGCCTTTGAGTGTCCTTTCACAGGCTTATGTGCAAAACCTAGAGACTAGCAGGGTCAGGCTTCAGCAGATCGAGCAAGAGCTCCAGAAAGCACGGTCACAGGTTACACTTCTATCTCTACTGTCCCTCACCACATCATTCTGAATTCTGATATTGCAAGTTATTTTCTCTCTCTCTTTTCCCTAATGAATTGGGAGTTTAATACTGTGCCATAACATTATACTGCTTGGTTCAGGGTCTGTTTCTTGGGGGCTGCAGCGCAGCGGGGGACATAAGCTCTGGTAATCAGCGCCGTCCATTTAATACTCATCCTGCAAAGCTTCAGACTTTTCACCGGCTCAGTAATTTCTTGCGTGTAAATTAGTAAATTAACTTGCGCCGTTGGTTGCTGCATCGCAGGCGCGGCCATGTTCGACATGGAGTACGCGCGGTGGCTGGACGACGACAGCAAGCGGCTGACGGACCTCCGCGGCGGGCTGCAGGCGCACCTGCTGGACAGCAACCTGGGCCTCATCGTGGAGGAGTGCATGCAGCACTACGACGAGCTGTTCCAGCTTAAGGCGGTGCTCGCGCGCTCCGACGTCTTCCACCTCCTCACGGGCACGTGGGCCTCCCCCGCCGAGCGCTGCTTCTTCTGGATGGGCGGCTTCCGACCGTCTGAGCTGCTCAAGGTCCCCTTCCCTTCCCGTGCATGAATGGCATCCATCCATCAGCATTCAGCACCTTCCGCTGCGTCCGTCCGTGCACGTACGACTGTTAAAGGCAGCGTTCTGTACTGACACTGCTTTCTTTGTCCGGGATCGATCTGTTTCTTGGCCAGCTACTGATCCAGCAGCTGGATCCACTGACGGAGCAGCAGCTGCTGGGGATCTGCAACCTGCAGCAGTCATCGGAGCAGGCGGAGGAAGCGCTCGCGCAGGGGCTGCAGCAGCTGCACCAGTCGCTGGCCGACACGGTCGCCGCCGGCACGCTCAACGATGATCCCGGCGTCCCCAACTACATGGGCCTCATGGCCATCGCGCTGGAGAAGCTCGCCAGCCTCGAAATCTTCTATCAGCAGGTCAGCGTACATCAGTCTC